>JANEYF010004956.1:0-11975 GCA_029963845.1 Rhamnusium bicolor
TATATTCTCGAATAGTGTACCCATGGTGTGAGATAATGGATTCATTTCCAAGAAAGAAAAGTCTTGATTTTTTCTCACGGTCCTTTATTAATAATTACTGTAGCAAATTGTAAGAAATAGAATATATGGCTTCACTTAGTGATGAAAAGTTATACTATAAATTAATGGCTATTGATTTAAATATATTAAATGGAGAAAACTTCGTTCCACTTACACAAAACTTATAAATAAAATCACTTGTATGTCAAAAAGTGCCTCTTATTATGTACATAGGATATCCCAAATTTCAATCAATTATCTTCAAAACTAAAGGAGAAAAGGGTGTACCATGATCCTGTTACACCTGGTATATAATTTTCAAAAATTAATAATATGAATTAAATAATTTTTTTATTTAAATTGATTTTTATAAAATAATAATTTTTGAATATTTTTATATAAAAATTAATTATTTGTTGTTTAAAAAATATTATATTTTCATAGTAAAATTAGAAATTTATTTATAAATAAATACTTAAAAATAAAATTTTATTTCCTTATTATATCCAATATTAAACTCTAATAATAAGCAATTTAAGTTAAAATAACATATTTAAAATTAAAGATATTAATCAAATAATTGTTAAAATAAACTTTTAAATGATTTTTTAGATAATAACTGTAAAAATTTTGTAATTTATGAGAATCAAATGTGTGGAAAATGCATTTTTCTCAGCTTTTTTTGGCAGTTCTAATGGGATAAAAATAATACACGCATCTTCTCTTAATTTTTTTTATTTATTTAAACTGGAAAAAAATTAAGTCACTTTCGTGACGTCACTAAGAGCAAATTCAAATAGTTATTTTTAGGGTATTTCATAATATGCATTTCTGTGAAATTGTACCAGATTTGACATTTTACCGTCACCTAATCTTTCACTTGTTTATTAGTGTAAAAATATAACAGATAAGTTATCTGATCTACCTACCTTCCACAGAACTGTTTTCCATATTTGTGTGCTTTCAGAATGTTTTAAAAGAGATACACAAAGAAAAATGCAAAAACAGAAATCACAACAGAATAATATAAGTACCATCTACCAGTGTCCCTATAAGATTTTTAGCGATTTCCTCAGTTTGGGCTTAGTGATATGATGAAAAATTTTAACTAATGGCCGATTTTTCATTTTCCTACTAAATTTATTTATCAAATATATTTAATGGGAGATGGAAAGATTGACTCTAAACTGAAATAACTATTTTATAGTGCTATGTAATATATTTTATTCGGCACCAAAATAACAAAATATATATAAATATCTTCAAAATATAAGAATTTCCACTTTCATTCAGTTCAATGAAAATACCCCATTCCTATTAAAAAAAACCAACTGCAAATTCTCTTGTACACTATAGGTATAACATAGTTGAAAACATTTTTTCACTTAAAATTAATGGATAAAACAACATGTTTAGATGAATATTATTAATATTTACTGCACACATTTTAGTTAAGTACCTAGTAAGAATTCTCGCTGCAAATGTTGGATTCCGTTTTCTTAGCTTAGGAATGACCCGAACGACTTTTCGGAAATTTGGCAACAACGCTGGAAGCCGTTACCACTGTCTAGTGTAAAATACATACATTTTCGGAAGCCCGATATACCTAGATTTGAAAGGTGGTATATACGCCGGAGTTCATTTAAAAGTATAAACATTACCGCTAGATTGTAGCAACATAGACCTGTAATATACTTCAACTAGATTATATATATTTCCACTCTTTCTGGTAGACATCGTATAGCTGGTTTTTGTACGGAAGCCATAAAGATAGTGTGATGTATATATATATATATATATATATATATATATATATATATATATATATATATATATATATATATATATATATACATATATATATATATATACATATATATATACATATATATATATATATACATATAGCTAAAGTACAAGACTGTTTGTTAAGTCTGACGTCACGTTTGTGGGAAGTTATGCGATCTTTAACTTTCCTTCGGGTTTGGTCCACATACTTTTTACTACAATCATCACATGTTATACAATATACCACATTGGACATCGCCAAAATATCATCTTTATCTTTCAATTTAAAAAAAAAGTTATTGACTGTTAGTTTGTTTTTAAACGCTAATTTGATATTATTAAATTTAGAAAATATTTTTTTAAATCTGTGGTCAAGTGGACTAATATACAGAAGTGAGCAGTGATTTGGAGCGGATTTTTCTGTACTCTTTGAGAATCATGTAACACATTATGTATCGATGATCTGCTGAACAATAATCTATTGACTAACGGTGGTGGATAACCACTGTTTATAAAAAAGTTGGAAAGTTTTCTTAAATTGTGTATTTTTTGCGATGTATGACTTTTAGCTATCACCCAATTTTTCATACCTATCATAAGGTTGATTTTCATATTTTGTGGATGGTTGGATTCATAATATAAAAAGCGACCAGAAGCACCTGGTTTAGTATACCAAGTAGTAATTGTTTTATTATCTTCTCATCAGTTTGGTGTCCAAAAAAGGAACACTATTAACTATATCTTCTTCTTCTATCGTGAACTTTAAATATGCATTATAATTGTTAAAAATATTTAACAAAAGTTCAGTACCACCTCTTGGAACGCTTAAGATTATGTCATCCACATGTTTTTTCAGAAAGGGGATTGCAAAATCAATGTTGCAGATCATTCATAACATACTGTGCTATTATGGGGGCAACAGGACTGCCCATAGGCATACCAAGTTTTTGTTTGTACACTGTGTTATTGTAACTAAACAATGTTGTATCAAACAAAAATTCCACTAATTTTAAAAATTGATTTTTTGGAAATGTTACAACGTTTGTATTGCATCCCAGTGAATTTCTATGCTATTTAAAGCTGGTAGTAAAGTGATATTATTGAATAGATCTTTGAAGTCTAAATTGATTATTACATAATTATTACATAATTATTACATAATTATTACATAATTATTACATAATTGGAATTCATTAATAAACCGGCAAAATTCAAACGTATCTTTGACAAAATAATTATTGTGTGTATTATAGGCAATGGTCAGAATGTTAGTGACTAATTGTGAAATGCCTCTATTAGGGCTATAAGATGATAGGACGTAAAGTTAAAATTGATTTGTGGATTTTTGGTAATCCATAAAATTTGTTAATACTGCCATTATATAATCTATACTTAGTACCATCTTGAGATATAATCGTTTTACTTTTTTTCCAGTTGTGAGATGATTTTATTTGATTTTTGTTGAATCGTACTAGTTGTATCCCTGTTTAGTATTTCATAATAATTGTTATCGGACAAAATTTCTGTCGAAAGTGTATGATATTGTTCAGTGGTAATAATAGTAGTGACTTTTATTTTATCAGACTGGACGACTTTTAGTTCTGGATAGTGTTTGAGAAATTTTTTTACAATTAATGTAACTTTTGTGAAGATTAAGTTTCTTTCATCTACATTTATTTTACTGACAATATAGTCCACATCCGACAAAAATTTTGGTACATTAATGTCTTTTGGATTTGGTTTTATGCTGAATTTTGGACCTAAAGCAAGAAATTGTGACACATCTTGTGGGATCTCTGTGTTGGTAGGATTTTTTTATCCAATGTTCTGGAGTTTTAATTTTTGATAAAATAGTCTTTTTTAATCTATTAAATTTATTGTTGTTAGGATGTTTATAATTTAAAGAATTTTAATTAATATGGATCTGATGTCATCCATTCACATTGTAGTTATTTTTGTACAGTTGTGGTAGTATATTAATAACAGTTAATTATTAGTATTATTTTCTACAATTTGTCAAGATTCTGTAGTTTTTCAATGAAAGTAACTAACTTTATCCTCACTTTCGTAAGTACTATTCACTTTTTACATAACTTAATTATAATTTATTGTAGAGTGCCTGATAAAGACACAATAAAGGTTTCGAAAGCTTGAACAGAAAAAAGAGTTTTTCTTTTATTATCTTTTATTATTTTTATTTTATTACCCCCCGTTTAAAAATTAATATATGGTAGACTGTGTAGACAAAATTGAAAGCTTAGAAAAATATATTAAAGAAAAACGAATAGATGACGAATTCGAGAAGAGAAGTTGGTAGAAAGTGCTATATCTATAGCATGATTTAGACGCTAAATCCAAATTTGAGCCAGGACATATACTATTAAGAATAAGATCAAACAAACAGCAGTTTGACTATGAAAGTGCAGATGACCCAATTATTGTCAATAAAATTTGTTTTAAAGTGAATTTTTATTTTAGCGTTCTCGATACCACTGTAATGTCAATTAGTGAAAGGTTTACTTTGATAAAAGAATATACGAATTTTAAATTTTTGCACGACATATCGAAATTATCAAGTGTCAACAGATAACGAATTAAAAAAATGTTGCATGAATCTATAATTGAAATGAATCGACTAACGAAAGACATATTAATGGTTTGGAACTAGCTGTTGATATCAATGCAATTTTACCATTTACACAAAATGAAAACAGAAAAACCCATGGAAGTTTTAGAATACATTTTTAAAAATGATTTAATAGGTACATTCCAAAATCTCTCTGTAGTACTCAAGATTATGTTAACGTTACCCATATCAGTTGCGAATGGTGAAAGATCATTTTCAAAACTGATGTTGATAAAGTATTATTTAAGATATTATATGAGCCAGGAAAGACTTAACAACTTTGCCTTGATATCTATTGAGTTTGAGGAATGTAGTAAGTTAAAAGTCAAAAGTACTGTCAAAGTCTTTGCAAATATGAAAGCAAGGCAATTTAATTTTGTTTAAAACTTTAAATTTAGATTTATGTTTTAATTATCTTTAAAACATTTTTATTTTTGTGCTAAATATTAAATATATCTAATATAATTTTTAAATTATTATTTTTATGATATTTAAATTTTGTGTTTGTTTCTAATGTTTTACTTATATTTATTTTAGTACAATAAAGAAATATTCCAAGTTATATATTTTTACTATTTTCTAGGTACCTACTTAAGTTTTTAAACCCAGTTTTTTTATGGTGAATGTTTCAGCAAAACTAAAAAAAAACTTTTTATTTTGAGAGCATGAGGGCGGAAAAATATCGCTTGCACCCGGTGGCAAGAACTACTGGCGCGGCCCTGACCCTATACATATACTCTACACCATAAAAAAAACTCTACAACAAAAAATAAATCAGCAGTCAACTATTGAGTTTAAACGTCAAGTGTATCGTATGGTTGAACTTGAAATAAAAAAATCTTTTCAAAATTGTGTCACAGATACAGGATATTACACTTAAGAAAGCTAAGAAACGGCGATGATGGTATCATATAGATCATATTTTCTTATGTTAAGTGCAAACATTTTAAAATTGATCACGCTCCTGCATGAAATTAATTTCACTGTATAATTAGACAAATTCATACATCTTTTACAATTCGATCTCTCTTTCCTTTTGATTTAACTTTTTTTCAAAATACATTACTCCTTTCCAAATAGATTCCGCTTTGGATTCGGGATTTGTCTAATTTCTGTAGCTTTTATTATTATTATTAATTTTTATATTTCAACTAATTAAACCATATATTATCAAGCAAAAGTTATTAGAATTAATTACGCACTTTTCATCGAGTACCTATTTCTACAATCAAGCAGATATTATTGTACATATACGAGATCTTTTGCTTCAACTGGTTTGTCCGTAATAGTAAGAAATATTTTGAAACTACTACAAACTATACTAACTATACTATTGCGCTAGTCAATAAAGTTTCTTAAATAAATACTGTCTGCTAACTTTTTTCTGTTTTGTAGAATTTTTCATAATTTATTTAAATCGTCATTTATCGTATTGCGGATGGCACATTTATGTAACCCGCAATATAAGTTTCAAAAAAAATCTCTGAATTATTATACGAATATTTTTGTATTTATGGAAACATCCCTATTTTTATGGTCGAGAAATACCACCCTCAATGAACTGTTTTCTTATTGGATTGTAATTTTCTGGCTTTTCGAAAACTCTAACAAGTGTGAATAAAGTCGCTATTATTTGTAAATACCATCCCTACATGTTTTTCTATATTCTTTTAGATATGGTTGCTCTAAGTTTGTTTTCTATTTTCTGATGTTCTAATGTTTGCTAATCTCACCTGGCTAAGCTGGAATATCGGTCCATTAGGTCTAAAAGGCACACGCTCGAACGCCCATGTCGGTTCCATTTCATCAAAGGCCCTTGAATTATATAGCTTTTTCTTTTACCTGAGCTTTTCTTAACATTTCTAGATTGACCAAAGTGATAGTAACGGATTATGATTTAATGAAACTTAAGCGTGCTTACCTTTCAATAGAAACAATTAATAAGGTTCACCGCCAAAAAAATATTAGATAAAGCTTATATATTATCTTACATCTATTGTTAGAAATACCATATTTTACATCCAAACACAAAAATATATAGGGTATTTACACTTTTATAGCTAGAAATGTTACGCGACTGGATGAGACTCAAAATTGAAATTCAATTTCTAGATTACGATGAACATTTTGCAATCCAAAAATAGCCAATTTAACTCAATCAGCATATCGTTGTATATGTGTTGCTATGTCTAGGGAACTTTGAGTAGTACGTTTTTCTCGAACATAGCTCAATGTGGAAATCTAAAACTTTACATACAAAATTTTGGAAAACGAAGGGGGTACCAAATATACATTAGCGAAATACGTGCACTAGAAAGAGTATTTTTCACGTAGCTCCACAACATTTTTGCATTCAATCAAAAAATATTTCAAATGAAAACTGTTTAGGATGAGAAATCGTATCGAAAGATCTATTTATTTCTCACTGGATTAACCGTTATCTAGAAAAACCGTGTTGTTCAATTCTGGGCTCAATTAAAAAATTCAATAAAGGTTGTAGGAATTAATGTTTCTCATGAAAATTATTTTTTCCCTGATTTTAAATTGGATATAATAATACTCAGAAAATACCGTCGAGGTGCACTTAGTCACACCAGATCTTTGGGAATATGATCCTTTATACACATTAGTGTTCGAGCGTGTCTTTAAAAATTGATAATATACATTTTTTTACAGTTTTCTTTTAAGATATGTTAACGAACTATTAGGAATTTACATTTTATGCTAAGACATATTAAATATAGAAAAACGTATGAAATATTAATATTTGGATTAAATAATAGTTTAAATTAAGTTGGTGTAGTGAAAAAGACATTCAATTTTAAATGATATTCTATGCAGTAACTGCAATTTTTATTAATAAAATGTGTATTCTACTTTTAGTAAATAACCTAAATGATATTCCACTTTCTTTATTCTTAAATAGATTTTACTTGAAATAACTTTTGTGTTTTATAATTTGTTTAATAGGGATAGGGACACATATCCTCTTCAGTTCCGTGGACCACGTATGTGCTCAATTTATTTATTTTGTGAACAAATGTGATACTTTAGTTCCAAATAGGTACATAATACCTTTAAATGAACTATTGTCTAAAAGATGGCGGCACTATAATTTGTGCACATCTGATGCCTCTGGGACATAAGCCAGATAGTTGATTGAACACGTTTTGATGTTTGGAACATAAGTGCACATTTGTGCACAATTTTATCAAGCCTGTTTGCCAATAAAACACTGATTTTTTTACACATATACTATCATAAATGTATCATTTTTGATGGAATTCCCGAAAGCAGTTTCTATCTTTTTTGTAAACATAAATGTATTTTACATTTAATGCATTTTTTTCTTCTTCATTTACAATGTTCTTTTCTGCACCGAAATGCTGTAGTACTTTCGACGGCTTCAGGAAGATGCTCTGCTTCTGCAGAACGAACCACTAGGATAGGCAATCTAATTCTCCCGATGTTATCCTCGGTAAATCCTAATTCTCCCGATTTTATCCTCGGTAAATCAACCATTTCATTTTCAATGTCTTCATTTTCGCCTGAGTCTTCAAAAGCTGTTCTTGAAGTACCACTAGATAGTATCAACGATTCTGCCACTCACAGTTTGAATGCATGTAAATTAAGAATGTCATTTTTTCTCTTCGATAGCATTTTACATGTATTTCTGTATTGAATCCAGCTGCAGACAACAGCCATATCCATGAAATGCTCCAAGACTCTAACAGTCCATTTTTTGGTTCTGTGAGAAATTAGACGATTAAGAAGGTCAACACCACCCATGTTGATGTTGTATTGAACTACAATGTGTGGTCGTGAAATCTGTATGTACGATTTATCCGGTTTAGAATACCTCTTGACAGTATCTGTTGGTTTCACTTCATGGATAGTAGATACCAATTTTACTGATCGATTATCAATACATTTTATTAGGTAGATTTTGTTCTCTTTCCTTACTTTGCAATCACTAGAGCCACGCCCTGTTTTTAGCAATTCAGAGTCTTTCTTTAAGTTAATATTCTGAAATCCATTAGACATAACGGTGCCTGTTCCAGAAATATTCTTTATTAATAAAGCTTCCAGTAGAGCTCTTCCTGTAAAAAAGCGCGCGAAATACAGATTACATCCGGGTGGGCATATTTCTGACAGAAGAAGAACAGCTCGCCCTCCACCACCTAATTTGTAGTTTCCTGTAACTTCATCAGATAGATTAGTCTGACTTCCTTGATAGACTTCGAGATCAAGAACTAACCCTAATGATCCAGCCAAGATAAATAGTTTTAAACCGGTGGGATTCGGTTTTCGTTGGACATATTGCCTTATTGAAACATGTCCAGAAAAAAGGTATTATCTGTTCGTCTATACACAAATTTTTTTCTCGTGGAAGAGACACACACATTCGCTGAAAAGGGTCTATTATTGGTCTAACCTTCCACAAACGATCACGAAGCTTTTCTTCTTCTGTTATTTCGTTATTGTTCACCACGTGTATGCAATTACGGAGTAAAAAAATATCTATTCCTTGTCATTGATTCAGATACAATTGGTACTTTATAATTTTGGTTCAAATACATCGAAATTCTAGGATACTTGAGAGTACTCATTACCATAGTAAATCCGAACAATTTTCGAATTTCTTTGAAATCGGTTTTCTGTAATTTTCCATAAGTAGTGTGGTAATAAATATTTGTTTCATTTGACATAAGATGAAAACAGTCATTGTCAAAGTATTGTTCAAAGTATTGCAACGGTGTCCAATTTTCTCTTAGATGATAATCATCATTTGGTTCAGTGTAATCAGGAAACATTAAGTGGGATGTCTCTCGCCCAATTATCATCTTCTCTGTTTTTTGCAGCTTTACGTCTGCTACTGCTAGATGATGAATTTACTGTTGTCTTATTTTTGTTTGTCTTCGCACGTTTTACTAATTTCGCTAATGGCACATCTTCAGAATCATCACTGAGCACATCAATTTGTAAATTATTTGTTCTACTATACTCGGTCATTTCTGGGAGTGCCATGTTTTCTTCCATAAAAAAGTCGTATCCTGTCTCTACTTCTATTCTATCAGGTCACTCGATGTCTGGTCGTACATCATTCTTCACTTCTAATACATCATCGTTTCTTTCAGAATTCGAGGAATCTTCTCCTGGAACAAATGTTTTATCCTTTACAGAATCATCACTATCAAAACATTCCTCCACATCGCTGTTGTCTAGATAATATAAAAGTTCATCTTGCGTGAGTGGACGATTTCATTCTGTAAATTAAAATTTACGTAATGTAATTTCTACATATAAAGTGAACTCTATGATTCTAATGTGCACATGTGTGCGCAAATTGTGATTGCTTAGTATGATGAAAAAGACCAAGTCACACATTTGTGTACAAATTGTTTTATTGGCTTATCCAGCTTAGACATGAAATGCATGAATAAGAGAGGTTAGGTTATAAAACAGATACATGTGTTTGTTAAGTAAATTGATAATCAAACAAGCCAAAATAATCTGTGAATTGCTAACAAATTCGTACTTACCACGCTTCGACGTGTTCCTTTGTGATTTCCTGTCTTTTGCTAGATTGCATCATAAATAAATACACACTACACCGTCGATTACAAAATTTCAACTAATCACAACTGCGCGCGCAAGCATGATCTACACTCAATTGCTGTCAGTTTTACTAGGATACAAAAAGCGCGCGAAATACGGACAAGTTTAATATGTACACAAATGTGTTAGGGGACGTAAAGAAAATATCATCATGTTCTTGTATTTTTTTCTGAACCGATATATAAAACTACTAGGAATTTTAAACATTTTAATTACAATCAATTTTATTCAGATCTTAGATCGATTCCTTGGAACAACATTTTTAATATCAATAATGTTGATGAAAAAGTGGAATTTTTAACCAACAATATAATGATCATATTAGAATTACACGTATTTATTGTTACCTACAGAGTTACAAAACTATACGCACCATGGCTTACTGCCACAATTAAAGCTGTGATGGTATACAGACAAAATAAAAAAAATACATAAGAACTAAAAATCTTGCTGATTTTTATAAACAAATACGAAATATGTTTACTGCAGCAATAATAACTAAAAAAAAGTCGTTTTATAATAATCAATTCAATAATAACTATCAGAAAGATTTTAGTCATCTCTCAAATTGTTAGGTGTTAACAAAAACAAAGACAATGGTCATCTGCCTGATCATTTTATTAATTCAGTTTCTCAACTCTCACCTGATCAGTCAATCATAAACTTTTATAAAAATAACATAAAAAGTACAGTTCTTAATCTTTGAACTTGTAAGCAAGACTGATGTGTTTCGAATAATAAATAGTATTAAGAGTACAGCAACTAGAAAAAAGCTAAAGATATTCCGTTGCCGAAAATTTCCAGTCAAACAAATTTACATAACACTAAACTAATTAGTATACTTCCAACTATGTCTAACATAAAGTAATTTAAGAACAGTTGCGCAAAACACCTTAAATTTGACTCTATTCTTCCAGCAACGCAGTCTGGATTTAAACCGGAGCACGGCTGCACTATAGCTCTCTTAAATATTACGGAGGACATCTTTACAACAATTGATGATAGAAAAATAAGACTACTAATTTTACTAAATTATTCGAAGGCATTCAATACTCTGAATCACAAAATTTTCTACTCATTATTTAATTTTATTGGCTTAACTCTCAAAGCATCAAACTTGTAATTACATAATCTAACGGATAGGTGTCAGGCTGTATTGTACGGTAATGATATTTCGAATTATTTACCTGTTAGTACTGGCGTGCCTCAAGGCTCAGTTTTGAAGCTTTTATTCATCACTTTATACACATGTAACTTCGCATCTACCTCTTTGTCCTGTTCTCAGCAGGTTTATGCCGATGACACACAAATATATCTTAGTTTTAACTTGCAGGACTATATTCAAACAGTTGCCGCCATTAACTATGATTTACTTAAATTATCAGTTTACTCAGAAAAGCACTGCTTGAAGCTTAGTAGTGCCAAAACAACAGCAACAGCATTTGGTAGGAAAGCAGATAAAAAATGTCTTTTTGATTATATTAACGCTTCACTGTATATAAATAACGATTTAATAAAATACTGATGATATTAGGAACTTGCTCAACAAACACTAAACTACGGCTCTTGTAAACTCTTTAAATACTGCCGACTTTGATAAGCAGCGGCCTCCGTACTGGACATTTTGTAGGCCCTCTTTTGAGATGAAACAGCGGCCAACCGATATGGGCTTACATCTCTTAACTGGCAACTGATAATCGATTTTAGCTGGCAATTGGACTTATTACCAGCTTTAAAAATTTTTAGATGTACATCATATCTCAGATATTTAACCGTTGTAATATGATTCATTAACCTTTTGTGCACTGAAAAATCAGCGGTAAATGGTCAGGGTGACAATTTTTGTCTCTTTGGCAAATTTATCCGCTGACATGTGTATACATATATGTATATGTATATTGTT
>JANEYF010004957.1:0-177119 GCA_029963845.1 Rhamnusium bicolor
TACAACCACTTGGGACCTTCACAGCATGATAGCCTAGATCCTTGGCCATCTGTAATGGCTAATTACAACATTTTTTTTGGAGGTCAAACATTTTTTATTACGAAGAATGTCATAAATTTGTCAAAATTAATTTCTCTTACTTTTTCACACATCCCTCATGATATCTCCGGAACCAATTGAGATAATTATATGTACTTTTTTTTAATTGATAAAGGAAATGTGGGCGAAGGTCACTGCTTTAATTTCGTTTTGATGGAAAATTTAATTTTTTTGTAAAACTGGGTAAAACTGGAACGTTTACTTTCCTTGCTGCATTTTTTTAATTAGCGAAAAACTTTTTTATTTTAAGGAATTTTGTCATACAATATGTGTATGAAATAAAGCTTACACTTCAAGGAAGTTTTTAAAAAAAAATTCAGTTTTCTACGACTTATAGTTTTCGAGATTTTGTTATTTAAAGTTGCGAGTTTTTTTGATCCTAGATGCGCCTCACCGCGGCGCCACTCAAGTGTGTAGAGTATAGACTATTCAATACAAGTAATCTTATATTATACATATATGCCAGTTAGAAACAAACTTTTCTTTGTGTAATGTGAATGCGAATGAGTATTATTTTCATTAAGTTTTTACATATTATTTAGTGCTTAACAATGGAATGTTTATTTTGTATTTTAAATAAACAAAAGAAAATTTGCTTTTAAATGTTTGAAAATAATATTTTCACTCTACACACGTGTTTCGGCTTTTTAGGCCCTTTTCAAGAGTACATGAGAGGTACTAAATTATAATTTGTGTTCCTTGCTTATTATTGAATGTTACATCTGACAACTTATACTAATAAAAATGGTTTGAAATATTTGTAATTTTTAGAAAAGTTAAATTACTTTATCTAAAATGTGGTGACCTGCGAATATTTGTTGTTCATTTGTAACCGTTTTTTTTATTTTTGGAAGTTTTCTTAATTTCTAATATTTCTAGTAAGTCTAATTTTTAATACTAGAAATATTATAAATTAAGAAAGCTTCCAAAAATAAAAAAACGGTTACAAATGAACAATAAATATTCGCAGGTCACCACATTTTAGATAAAGTAATCTAACTTTTCTAAAAATTACAAATATTTCAAACCATTTTTATTAGTATAAGTTGCCAGATGTAACATTCAATATATAAGCAAGGAACACAAATTATAATTGAGTACCCCTCATCTGTACTCTTGAAAAGGGCCTAAAAAGCCGAAACACGTGTAGAGTGAAAATATAATTTTGAAACATTAAAAGCAAATTTTCTTTGTTTATTTAAAATATTTAATAATGTTTCACAAGAAGCCAACCGCAGAATCAGTACAATATTTATTTTGTGTTATCAGAATTAAAATCAGGTAATACAATTCTGGTAAAATCTGTTGATACTGATGTCCTGATTTTGCTTTTACATTATTACTGTGAAACACCAGATATGTCCCAAAGGAATATATTTATACAATTAGGACATAGTAAGAATATATATTTTTTTGTCAATTAACAATATTGTGGCAAATTTAGGAGAGGAAATTTGCAAGAAATTATTAACGGTTCATTGCCTAACTGGTTGTGACACAACTAATGCCATGTATAAAATAGGGAAGAAAACGGCATTCGATGTTTTATATAAAAATTTAAATAATTTAAAAGATTTAGAAAACCTTCCTTTTCTGTCAGAGGATAAAGCGATGGAATTAGGGGTAAAATATACGCTCTATTTATACAAGAATAAAAACAAAAATATAAAATCCCTAAATGAACTGCGATGGGACTTAACAAGTACAAATCGGCCAGCTTCTGAGATGCCTCCTACTGATCATGCTTTTAGACAACATTTAAAAAGGTAATAATTATTTTTCTAGATCGCCCATACCTATTAAAAAATAAGCAACACACCTACATGTAATTATTTTCTTTTTAGGTGTCTGTATCAATTAAAAATTTGGTACAATAGCCATGTACAATACATGCAGTTGGAAGATCCAACTCGATACGGTTGGACATTTGAAGAAAATGTTTGGAAGGCAACTTTTTCTAGTAAGAACCTGTGCCCGATATTGTAAGTCAAAAGTTTGTCAATAACTACAGGTCTGTAACAACAACAGATGTACCTGTTTTGCTCAAGGTTTGAAATGCTGCAGTGAGTGCAAATATGCAAACTGCTGCAACCAAGGAACTGTCCAGATATTTTCAGATTCCGATGTTGAGGATTTTTAAAATATTTTTATAACAAGTTTTAAATTTATATTTTAAAATAAATAATTAATTCGTATTTTTTTAATTCAATTTTATGTTTTGATGTATAAATATAATGGATTTTAAATAATGTGCAATGTAAATAATGATAAGTAAAACCTTCTAAGTGGTTATGAAAATAAAATTTATATTAAAGATATGTCAAAAATAATACTTTATAGTATGCACCCACAACACGCATAGCACACTGATTAAAACACAGTAGAACCGGGGAGTGAAGCTTCATGAAATATACTGCCCGCAGAAACTTAATTTCAAATAACAATAACTTGAAACGTATAAGTCGTAGAGTATTGAGTTTTTTTTTAAAAACTTCCTTGATGTGTTAATTTTATTCCATATGCATACACTGTGGCAAAATTCTTTAAAACAAAAAAAGTTTTTCGCTTACTGAAAAAAAATACTGCAAGAAAAAATAAATGTTAAAGTATTACCAAATTTTATAAAAAACTAGGCTTTCCATGAAGACTAAATTAATTCAGTCACCTCCGCTCACGTTTCCTTTATCGACTAAAAAAAAAAACTTGATTAACTCAATTGGTTCCGGAGATATCGTGAGGGATGTGTGAAAAAGTACGAAAATTAATTTTGACAGATTTATGACATTTTTCATAATAAAAAAGTTGGACCTCCCAAAAAATGTTGTAATTGGCCATTTTAGATGGCCAAGGGCCTAATCTATTATTCTGTGAAGGTCCCATGTGGTTGTACCTTAAAAAATTTTTTGAAACGTTTTTGTCGGTTTTTCAGTGTACTATATACATTCCCCAAACATCGTCTAACTCTTACTGAAAAGGGTCCCAAAAAAGCAAGTTTTCAGATATATATGTGATATTGAGCCCTACTCTGTTCAAGAATTTGTTCATTTTAGATTTTAAATTGTGACATTGTACACGTTTGTTTTATTTTTTTATTTTTTGCACCTCTTTGTTGTATTGTTTGTCTTATACATATGAAATTTTATGCTTCTACTTCTTCTAATCTACTTTATACTTTATAAGTTTTATGTTGCAGGCCTGTGTTATCTGGGGTTGTTATTGGGCACAATCGATTATTCATACCTAAAATTGTAATAGAAGGATTCAGTTTTCCATCATTATTAAACAGTGGCTGATTTTCAATTTTGGCAAAGGGTTTATTTGGATCTGGATCTGTTGGTGTCCCTTCAACTCTGGCCCATCTTCCTACCCTCGATCCCCGACCAATGATGCTATGAAGGACTAAACTGCGTTCCTCAATACAGGCATCTGCTAATATGATGCTTTCTTTTATCCTTACACCTGGCCCAACAGTCACTCCTGGTCCTATACTAACATTTGGACCTAGCTGAAAAACACAGGACGTTAAAGTGCATTAACTGGATGAGGAAAGTTAATAATTACCACAGCTGTGGGATGAACAGATGCAGTTCGATCAATATACACATCAGGTATAACTGTGCATCCCCCTTCACCACTTGACGTATATAACCTTTCAGGATGTTTCAACCTATATAGTTCCAAGTAATGTCGGTTAGCATAAATAGCAGAACCAGCAGTTTTTAACTGAGACCACCAATTATTTACTTGCAGCGCAAACATTTTTCCTGATCCAGCTAGAGGTGCTAATACTTCTTGCTCTAATCGAATATAGCCTGCTTCCTTATTGCCATTGCTATTTCCATTTCTTAAATGAATAACTTTATATACAGCGCCTTCATAAATGATCATAAACCACGTGATCAATTGGTACCTTTTAACTTGTGATTTTGTCTTTCATATTATAGCAGTACCTGATGAGGATTTTTGCACATACGTATGTGTCTAAGGAATAGTTTTTAACCATCTTTTGCTGACGGCACCATTCTATGAGGCTGTTGATGGCAACTAATTGGTCACGTTGTGTATGATCATTTATCAAGACCGGTTAATTATATTTTATAAATAGAAATTCATAAATTGGATCCAATTTAAAAGAAATTAGAAGCAAGCAGTTCGTTGGTTTTTCTATAATTCTGTTGAAGGTAAAATTTTTAAGGGATAAATTGCACTTTTGGAAGATCCATAATGCACCTAAAAAGTGTAATGTCATTGAGAGACAATTCACCATTTTTGACTAGCTGACAGCTGACTAGGTTTCTTTGCTGTATGTGCCAAAATTCTAATTCTAATAAAATGTTGAAAATACCGGGAAAATCCCCGGTATTATCAACATTTTTAAAGGGAGTTTTAGTGAGAAGAAATGTATTGCTAGCAATTCTAGCAAAACTTAAATTGAGATATAAATACCCATACATAATTCTGAACTGAAAAAAAGCAATATAAAACAATATTAACGTGTATGATACCAAAACAAACAGGAAGTATACTGGGGCATTAAGATTTATTTCACTTAATTTATCGTAACGTGAATAGTTGGTAGACAGCATTTTAGTTTTTTTTACCTATAATAATCCTGCTGTTTTGCATTAAATGCTTCTCCAATAACTTGAAATATATCTACGGAAAAAACATAAATACCACAATTAATTAATGTGGATACATATGAACTAGGTTTCTCCACATAATGAGTAACTTCATATGTTTTCTTATTAGTCACTATACATCCATAATGTAGAGATTGCTGTTTTGTTGCTTCTGTGATCATTATTGTAACCTAAAAGTTGTATATATATATATAAACAAAGAAAACAAGGTACTTGCTTAAAACCTACAAGTGATTTTGCAGTTTTTTTGTGAAAATTGTACAGTTCAATTAAAGGAAAGTCAGCACAGACGTCTCCATTCATAACAAAAAAGGCATCCGGATTACCATATCGAATTTGATCACGAAAGTGATACAAACCACCTGCCGTACCTAAAGCTACAAACTCTTGAAGATACCTACAAAAAGTTCATAGCAGTAATCAATTAAAATAAACCATATCTCTTACTTAATTGTTATGCTGTATTTGTTTTGCATATCCGTAACAAACTGTTCTATTTGTGCTATTGGGTAGAAACCAATTAATAAAATTTCCCTCAGGTTCTCCAATCCAGCACAAGCTTCAATGTGATGCTGAATTAAAGGTAAACCAGCCACTGGGAAGAGAGGCTTAGGAATATCAAGAGAAAGCGGCCTAAATCGAGTCCCTGTAAGTGACAATATATAAAACAAATGTTTATATAGGTTATGTTTACATTACCTTTTTTGGGGGCCTCCAATTAATATAATGGCTTTCAACATTTTGAGAATATTTCAAATTCGTGACTCCTGACGATGCTTTGTCCTGCCAGAATTTTCTTATCGTAAGACACGTAACGCATTTCCTGTAATCTACTACATACTTTTAACGATGACGTTTGACGTCTATTTAGTTTCTGCTTCTAGTTGAAAACAAAGCGTTTTCGATTTACACACCCAGGCTGAGTTATGGTTATGACAATGACGTCAGAAAATCTGATGTTAACCATGGAGTAAAAACTGAACAAAATTAACATTTAAAATTTTTGTATGAACAATTTGTGTTTTTCTAAACGTTATGGATCATGTAGCCAGGATAATTAACTTAGACTATCAATTGATTACTGATTATATTATAGTAACAAGTGCATAAACTCGAATCCATAACGAAATAATTGATGACATCATTAATCATAGCGATACAATCTCAAATCACAAAAATGTCTATTCACAAAACGCGCAAAATAAAAAAGGTATTTTTGTGCTACGAACGCCTTCAAACATGTTTACCAAAGATTACTGCTGATTGGTTGAATACAAATTTCCAGTTCCGCAATTGGTTATTATAAACGTAAACTATTTGTTTATGGTTAGAGTAATACTGTGGTTAGAGCACGAAAATTCGGTTGAAATAAAAACGAAATAGCCAGTGACCTAGGCAATAGATAACAACATAACCTACAATAACCGACAATAAACTACGATTCATACGAACTACGAACCGTGACAATAAACAGCTGTCAATGAGTTGTCAGAAGTTTAAAAATATTTTTTTAACAATTGCTTGTTGAAAAAAAATTTTCATAAAACAGGTAGTTCTGTAATGTGGAATATTTCTTTTAAGGTATCTTGGTTTTAGTTCTATTAAAATACCTCAAATATACACTATTTTAAATTTGCCGTGTATTTGACAATTTGAATGAAAATAAGTTATATAGAATAGATAAGTTATATGCTTCAACCATAAAACTTGTTTTATGGTCGAACTTGTTTGTCCACCTAATGAAAACACCGCCTTGATAAACATCCAGAACAAAAATGAACCTGTCAGATGAACAAAACCATTTGTCAGACTTAGTAATAAAAAAATTAATTTTGGTGAGAAACTTCTGAGATCCATTGAAGAATTTCAAAACATAGAAGGATCCCAAAAGCTGTCTAAAAAAATAAACCAGGAAATAAAATTTTTAAAAAAGGTATCCAGTATTTTCATTTTTATGACTTAAGAACTTTAACATTATATTTATAATATATTTTAGGTCCATAAGTGTGAGTTATTAAAAAAGGAACATATACAGTGCTCTAATCTAACCCATTTTTCTGCACTCATAAATTCTCTGAAAAATGTGGAAAACTGTCAAAGTATTAACAAAGTATTTGTGTTAGAAGACAGAAAAATAACAGTAGATATAGTCAGCAATGGTGGTTTGACTTGGACAAAGGTGATTGCACGAAACCCAAAATCTGTGAGCCAAATATGTATGGGAAATTCTAGTTATGGCGTGAGGAGTATCATTGACCAAGCTGAAGAGTATGTGGAATGTTCAAAGCTATATCCGTGTTTATTTCAAACACCAAAGGTAACTAGATATTGCTTTAAGTAAATATTAATATTAATAATGGTTACAACTTTAATTAAATGTTCAGTATTGGTACTCAGTATCTGAATATACTGGGATTCTTTTTTTTTTCTGAAAATATCACAGTTTGGCAGTCAGAAATCAAACCCAGAACTACTGGCCAAGAGTAAAATGTGCATATGTATATTAATCATTATAAAATTAAATGTACTTTTTTTAGATAATATTTATTTTCACAAATGGCATAAGTACTAATATCGCCACCAAATTGGAAGCATATGGCATCACCGTAGAAGGAGCAAGATTAAATTATGTTGAAACTGAGGAAATTTCTGTTCTCAGTAAAGATGATATACGTGAAAGTCCTAATACAGGTGTTCCAAATATTGAAGATTTGTCTACAAAAAATGTATCAAATATAGCTAAGCTTAATCTGGATGTATCAGCCATGCTAGCATACTGTAGCTCTGTAACAAATGGTAGTGCTAATATGTATGATTTTGATGTACCTGTTTTGAAACAGCAAGCCGAATGGGAAAGGCTCAGGCCTCAAAAACCAATATTAGATAAATATTTTAAAGGTTTAATTTAATATAATGTGATATTTTTTTTTTTAATTCACTGGTCTTTTAGGTAAAAAGTTATATTGTTGTGATACTGCGAAAAATAATTTTATAAATATAGTGAAAACTGTTGGAGGCCTAAATGAAAAAATTCGGGCAGAAGAATTACTTGAACGACTTACAGTTCTTCCCGATGGTGCTGATTCGAAGGATACTATAGAAGAAGATAATGTTGATGAAATATTTAGTAAGATTCAGTTTACAATGGATAAATCATTAAAGTTGGGAGGGAAAATCAAACAAAGATCTCTAACAATATTTACATTTGGAGATCGAATTAGGGCAGTCACTGTAACAGCAAACGATGGTTTTGTTCGTGCTGCCAAACAGCAAGTGAGTATCAAACGTATTTCCATATGTAGAGTTAAAAAAAACATGTTTGTAATTTTATGATCTACTTTATAGGGAATCAATTTTGTGGTCTTCGTCCATGAATCCAGGGCACTGACTGAACAAAAGGAAAAAGCCAAAGCAATTCCCATTATTAAATAAATTATAAAGTATTTATGAAGTGCCTTTTGATATAATTTTGTGATGTTTTCATTATCATACAATATGTGATATAACAAAGTTAACAATAAATTCAAGGTAACCCAGACTGATGTTTTTTTTATTTTTTTCGGCCATTGAAATTGCTCTTGAAAGAAGGTCATTTTATGAAAGTTATTTTTGTCATTAACAAAATGAACATCAAATTGTTATTTCTTATTATTCCATAAGAAGTGAATAGAAAAATTTCATTGAAAGGAAAGCCTGATCGGCGACCTTTATATTTCTCAATTCAGGCTGACTGTTCAAGATAAACTATGATCAATGATCATAGTAGAAATGTACATTTTAGTATGCATTCTATAAAGGTATAGGTTACT
The DNA here is from genome assembly GCA_029963845.1 of Rhamnusium bicolor. NCBI lineage: Eukaryota > Metazoa > Arthropoda > Insecta > Coleoptera > Cerambycidae > Rhamnusium > Rhamnusium bicolor. The sequence continues at coordinate 8,552 of JANEYF010004957.1, forward strand.
CTACACAATTAACTGAAGAGAGACGGCAGAGGAATAAAGATAAAGTAGCTATGGTATATGCATTCAGGCCTCGTTTCAGGTATTTCAGCCACCATCATCATAATTAATCTCGTGTATATGAATTACATTTATTAGAAAGAAGAAACTCAAATAAATTTATTTCTGTTTTACTTGTTTTTACATTTTAATGTAAAAAAATATTATTGGTAATAAAAAATGTTCTATTATAAATCAAGGATTTAAAGTACAAAAAAAATATAAAATGTACAACTTAAAACTTTTTTTAATGTTGATAAATCAGAGGGGAGATCAAACAAAGATCTCATATCATATTTACATTTGGAAATCAAAGTAAGGGAATCTCTATTAACAGCTAACGATGGTTTGCTTTTATACAGGGTGGGTCAGATTTTAATAGGGAAACTACGAATCAATAGAACACACCAAGATGATATGGATTTTTCATATATAAACTTATAGCTAAAAATGCTTAGTTTTCAAAATAGAGGGCATTGAAGTTTTAATTTATTTTTAGTTATCCAAATTTCTCCAAAAAGAATTGAGATATTGCTATGAAATTGCATACTTCTATACTTCAAACTTGTATACTTCTCACCACAGTTTTGATTTCTACATTCCAACCAGTTGCTATTTTTTCTTTATTTTTTGACAATTAATACCATTAATGCACAAACAAATTTTCTTATAATTCTTTGATAGAATGCAACATCTTTGAGTTTTTAACGATAAATTGGTTGGTACCAAGAACTATAAATTTAACAAGACATCAATAAAGATCACATCTCGGTAGTAATTTCACGAATGTTAGTGGTGGAATCAGCTCATGTGCGAACACATCAATATTTACATGTGCAAAGATGATATACAATACAAAATAGACGATATCTTAGCTTTTACTTTTGGAGGGTGATTTTTGCAATGTCCAAGATTAGATGAAAGCTGAACATTTAACAAAAAACACTATTGTATTATAACAATAATTACACTAGAATAAAAGTATATTGTTAAAAGATGAAATGAAAGGAAAATATAAGATTTTTTTTCTTTTTTTTTTTTGCTAATTATTTTCTAACTTTTACAAAAAACTTATCACAGATAAAACATATCTTTTTAAACAATTGCTTTCCCGGCTATTTGCTAAACGCTAAAATTTTGATTATAAAAAAAGTACAGAGGATTGTTATATAAAATCTACACCACTGTGTATTAACTTATATACTTTGACTTCATTTCATAATATCTCAGGATATCATATTACGCCTACATTACAGATAACAAATTCTCTCTTATATTATTGATTATAAACTGCTTATTTTGCATTTCCTATGTTTTAAGCTTGTGAACCATTGTTTATGTTTATGCTGACTAAGTACAGCCTTCCAAGCTTATAAATTAACTCAACAACCTTTATAAACTCAGTTATCATAATCACTTCTTGTCATGTCATATTAAAACATATAAACTAACTTTTGTATTTTCATTCAGACAACGTTGTCTATTTAAGTAAATAAATATTTTTTAAAAACATGTTAACTTAAACCGTAATTTTTGAATAAAGCTATGAATAAATGTTATATTACAGATGCGGGATCAAATGGTAAAGGAATGATATAATATTTCCTATTTCTAACTGTTTGACTGGAGACAATATTAACTTTACTATCATAAAAATCTAGTTTTTCTTCGAAAAAGTCCTCGATAATTTTGTGATGGAAGTCTTTTAGATTATTTTGTTGGAAGAGCGTAATTATGTTTTCATTTTCTTTATGTAAGTAATAGTTGTTTATTTGTAAATTGATTTTTGAATAATCTATAAATGATGTTGTTTTATAGAGAGTAACAAAAGTATCGAATTCATTTGCAATTTGATCGTTTGTCATTTCATCGTCGTTTTCCTCGTCGTCATTGGCAGCTAAAATTTTTAAATTAAATTTGGAACATTCTGTAATGATTAATTTTTTTCTCGATAAATCGTCTGAGTTTTTATTGATTTTGCCTGGTTTATATATGACTTCATAGTCATATTCCTCGAGTTTTAGTCGCCAGTGCTCTGATCTACTTTCTGGATCTTTTATAGAAAATAACCAGGTAAGTGGTCGATGGTCAGTTATTAATTTAAACTTTCTGCCAAATAAGGTATGGCCTAAAGTGTTTTACGGATCAAACGATGGCTAGAAGCTCGTACTCTATGGTTGAGTATTTAGTTTCGGCATTGCATAAAATTCCGGAAGCTTAAGCGATCGGTTCGTCGAAAATTGGATATATTAGAATCGGTAATGTAGTCGATGTTTAAGATTGGTAAATGAATTTTGGCAGTCATTGTCAAAGTTGAAGGAGACGTTTTTTTTGTGAAAGCTAGGCCTAAAAACGATTTAATTCATTTTTGTTCATTAGGTTGTGGAAAATTTAGGATAGCGTCAACTTTACTCGGGTTAGGTTTCACATCGTGCTTGGTTATTAGATGGCCGAAATATGCTACTTCTTTACGTAGAAATTCACATTTGTCCAATTATATCCTTAGATTCGCATTGTGGAGGCGTTTAAAAACTTCTGTAAGACGAGCAATATGTTCATGAATGGTAGGGGAGTATATAATGATATCATCCATATAGATGAGATCTTTCATTTTGAATTCCTAACATATTATTGTCCATTACTCTTTGAAATCTGGATGGGGCTTTCTTTAAACCGAAAGGCATACTTGCAAATTCTTAATGTCTGTTCTCAACTATGAAAGCAGTTTTTTGAACGTCTTCAGGATTAATTTCGATTTGATGGAAGGTTGTAAAATATTGACATTTTCTAAGTTGGTCCAAGAGGTCAAATATGTTTGGAAGAGGATATTTATCACAGACTGTCATTTCGTCAAGTTTCCTGTAGTCGACTACAACGCGCCATTTCTGTTTACCGGAGGCGTCAAGTTTTTTAGGAATTACCCAGACTGGGGAAGACCAGGGTGAAATTGAATGTTGGATGATACCTTGCCTTAACATTTTCCAAACTTGGAATTCTACTTCCTCCTTATGAATTTGGGGATATCGATAAGATTTCGTGAAAATAGGTTTAGAGTCCATTAGTGTCTATAGGATGTTTGACTTCGTTTGTAAATGTCAGATTGTCTCCTTCTAAATAAAATATGTCTAGAAAATCTACACAAAGCCGTGTTATTAATTCGGATTTCTCATTTAAATGATCTAAACGTAGTTGGTTTTTTATTTCAAATGTTCTGTCTGTCTGTATTTGTGTGTCAATTTTGGACTGGTTCAAGCTTTATGTTAGAAAAATCGACAAGTTTGGCAATGGCATTGGCATTAATAATAATTGATGTTGGAAATTCACCGTTTTCGTTTATTTGTACAAGTTCATTAGGTAAACGTACCTTTTCGTTTTCCTGCGCTAGCAGGTTAAGGTTGCACTTTAACTTTTTTCTGTACGAGGTTCGATAGAAATTTTATTTTGGATAGAGTTTTGAGGTTTATTTTCATATAAGACGGAATTCCGGGTTCTGGTGAATTTTCTGTTACTTTAAAAAGTTGAAGCATTTTGAAATTGGTTTTTAACTTTATTTTAAAATCAACAACACATTCGTAATGTTCCATAAAGTCGGAACCTAAGAGTCTATCAAATTCTATGTCCAAATTATAAATGTACAATTTGTGAGGATCGTTAGATATGAATGAAATTAAAATTGATTCATTAATCATTAATTTTTTATCTGTTATGCCTTGAATTACAACGTTTTTCTGGATATTTGTAACGTTGTTCTTTGTTCGGGTTCCATAGATTCATGTTTTGTATTTGGTGGGATATTTGTTTGTGTTGGAGTATCCGTGGGATACTCCGGACCTGTCTAAACATTCTGAGGATTACCAGTATAATCCTCATACAGGTTTTGAGAATTAGCCGCATAATTCTCAAACGAGAATTAGCAGTATAATTCTCTTGTGGGTAATAAGAATTAGCAGTATAATTCTCTGATATATTATTTTGATCAGTGTAGTCAAAAATAGGTTGATAACCATGATAATTCTGGTAATTGTAGTATTCAGATGGTTAGTTGTTAAGGTCATCAAATTCGGACTAAGAATAAAAGTCACAATTTTGTGAATCGTAATAATTATTGTCAAAGTTTACGTGGTGTGCTCTTTTGTTGTGGAAATCGATTAAAATTCGGGTTTGTTTGACTGGCTGAGGGTCTTTGTTGATTGGGATTAGATCTTATTACAATTGGCTTATTTTGTTGATAAGTACCTGGTTGATTGAAATTTTATGAAGTAAAATTTCTCTGGAAGTTAGAATTTCAAAAATTTTGAAAATTGTGCTTGATTGGGATAAACATTTGGTCTGAAATTTGTTAACACTAAAAAAGGGGAAAAACATGTAACTACTTCAAACAGACTCATCAAATTAATCAGTAATTTAAAAAAAGTCATATATACTTTATACTTAAAGTTCAGAAAATGGATAGATGGGCAAATTAGTTATGAAAGTCAAGTTATTTGTTTTATACTAGCGAGAACTTCCAGCTGACACAGGTGGACATATCCTCGTTACTAGGTACCTAGTCTTATAATTTATTAAAGATAATCTTACCGGTTGTGCACAGCTCAACATATTCTAATTTCTTACTAAATTCCTCTGCAGAATAAAACCATTCTCTTGTTCACAAAGCTGCTAACACACTTGGCCATCACGCTCGTATCCGGGGTGCCAAGCAATATTTATTTTCTGTTGAAATAATCTTAAATAATAAATAATATTAAATAAATAATAAACACCACAGATAATATAACTCCCTGTATCTCTAAACTGACGTTGTGCGAGAGTGGGCTACACATTTAGAGACAACGGACACATCCAATATACGAGTATACTACGGTTAATCTCTCACCGAAAACTTCCAGTGCCACGGCGGGGATTCGAACCCGGGACTTTTGGGTCAGAGTCAGGTGTCCTTACCTTTCGACAATCTCAACTCATACTTTTTAAACTTCTATCACGTTGACCGTCTTCTCCTTTTCGGGGCTCAGCATTGTCTCTCTTCGCGCTCAAAATTACCCGAAAACATCATCCGTTCCGCATGCGCACTCATTGAAGCGTCCTAGACGTACGATTTACTCAGTAGCGCCACGCTACAGGGGGCAATACAAGAATGTTTAACGAAATTATTTTAATCGAATCTGGAATTTAATGTATAACTCGAACCATTCTATTTAATTTATAACGAATATGGTCCAAATTATTTGTCTTCCAAAAACGTTTCGTTACAACTAATATGTAAAAATATAACGAATTTGGTCTTTAAGTCGAACTGTACTTCACGCTCATCTCTACACATGTATATATAGCGAGTGGATATAGTTAGAAATATCAGAGCCAAATAATGTAGTGGTATATGAAATACACATTTAATTTAATTAATAAAAATAGAATTGTGTGAATTGAAAAAAAAAACGTTAATACGAGATGATTCTTATAAATATTTCTTACTCAATGGTTTTCTTCATGGAGTAGGTTCTTCCGTCTAGGAATTAGAATCCGCCACCACAGTGAGGAAGAGCTCTTTGTACCAGAAGTTAACTTGCACTAGTTAGGCACCTCGCGATGTTCTCATTCTAATGGGTTTCACTACAGGTTAGGCTTCTTGTTCTGGAGTGTTTACGGATTCTACCGACTGCGTCAATTGTTAGATTACGGTTTACGTTAACTCGTTTTTAAAAAATATTTATATACTTAAATAGATTCAACATTGAATCTTAATGAAAATACAAAAGTTAGTTTATATGTTTTAATATGACATGACAAGAAGTGAGTTTACAAAGGTTGTTGAGTTAATTTATAAGCTTGGAAAGCTGTATTTAGTCAGCATAAACAATGGTTCACAAGCTTAAAACAAAGGAAATGCAAAATAAGCAGTTTATAATTAATAAGAGCGAATTTTAATAGTAGGGCTTCGGGCCGTACTATTAAAATTCTATTTTTGAACTAGTCGGCAGTGCTGCTAGCACTCTAAAACAAAACGTACTAAGCGGCCCGTAAAAGCATACTGAATTAGAAAGCTAACGTACAAAATGGGGACATAATATAACATATATAAAGTAATATTATTTTCTCTATGATATATAATGAATCAGCTGTCTACTACAGAATTCACAGAACAAAAACACGCAACGCATAGATGCTTAGTTACGCCTAGACGCTTAGATGGAGCTGTCGCCATATAGGGATAATGCCAACTGTTAATGGTCTCTATCACATAATAAATAGTAGGCAAAAGTCACTGATTATGGAAACGTACTGAAAATATAAGACGGAGTACTGACGTACTTTTTACATACGAAACGTACTGAATTCAGTATAAACGTACTGTATGTTATATAAAATCTACGCCACTGTATATTAACATACACGAGTTTGGCTTCACTTCATAATATCCCAGAGTATCATATTATAGCTACATTGGAGATAACAAATTTTCCTAGAATTGTCTATTTAGCACTTGCTTTGTTCCAAGTCTGAGAAACGCTTATCTAGTTTAACTAGTAAGCTTATAAATTGATATTATAACCTTTTTGAATTTAGTCTTATACTCATGTTATAATAGACACATTTTATTCAATTTATTTATTCTTCAGAGTCAACGTTGACTCTTAATCAAATAAAAACAGTTTTTAAAAAGTCATTTATGTAAATAAAAATATAAGAATTGGCGCAGTCGGTAGGATCCGTTTAACATCGTAGAAGGTAGTGCAATGCATTAGAACAAGGAAAATATCTGCAGAAGGTACCTAACTAGTGAAAGTGAGCCTACAAGAACAAGAAGCCCTTCCTCACTACGTTTTCGGATCCAAATCCCTCAACGGAAGAACCTTCTGAAGAAAATATTTACGTAAGACCATTTAAAAATCATCTCGTACTGTAATTTTTAATTTTTATCAAGTAACAAACTATTTTATTTAATTTTCATTTTTATTTTATTTCATTTTTTATTTGGCTCCGATATTTCTAACTATCCACTCGCTACATATACGTGTGTAGAGGTGAGCGTGAGGTACAGTTCGACTTGAAGACCAAACATTTTATTTTTACATATTAGTTGGCTGATATTTCTAACTGTATAATTCACTCGCTACATATACGTGCGTAGAGGTGAGCGTGAAGTACAGTTCGACTTAAAGACCAAACTAATATTAATATAAAAGCATATTTATTTCTATTATCCAAATCTCATACTATATTGTAAACTAAATATCTACCACAATAATAGTAATAATAATAATAATAATAATAATAAACGTCTTTATTATATCTACCATCATAAATTTTACAATTAAATACATAGATTTAGAAAATCAACAAGTGTATTGGTAAAAAATAAACGGCGAAGTTAAATTACTGCAACTCGTACAGCATTTTTCTTACACTTAACCATTGGAAAAGAAAAACATGTAGTTATACAACCAATATTTTTTAACAACAAAAATAATCCTCTAATTATTAACAATTAATAAAAATACCATATACTGCTGTCTAATTAAAATTAATTAATAATGCAACTGTAAAATATGGACGGAATATAGACATGAAACTGGAGCTAAAATAAAACGATACATAATTAAATATTTTATTGTTGACATTGTTTTGTAAATAAAAATGATTTAAATTTAGTTTTAAACTGAGCTGGATTGTTATTTTTTAATTGCCAAGGGACAGAATTGAAAACTTTGCATATCTGATACCGGAAGGACCTTTAAATATCTCAGTACGATGAAGAGGAGGAGTTAACAAACATTTGAACCGAACGTTAAGATTATGCACATCGGTTCTAAATTTTATTTTCCTATGTAAATATTGAGGAGACTTGTTTATTATGATTTTATGATATAAACAGGCTGCATGAAGTAATCGTCTATTTTCCATATTTAACCAGCCTATATCCCTCAGTTTATGTGAGATTCTCTCTCGTCTCCGAATACCGAAAATCAGTCTTAAACAAGAGTTTTGTATTTTTTGTATTTTATTCTTGTACAAGCTAGTTAAATTAGGACCGTAGACACTATCAGCAAAATTAAGTAATGACTAGATTAAAGATTCACATAGGGCAACTTTAGTTTTCTGCGGTAGATAATGCCGATTACCATATATTAATTTCAGAGCATTATACGCTTTTTGTACTAATTTGTGTTTTAAATCTTAGATTAGTATCAAATATGACTCCCAAATTTTTCGTTTCATCCACTGATTCTATTATCATATTATTTACATAAATTTGTACAGAATTATTTATTTCATTTCTGTAATGCCTAGGACCAAAAATCATGACTTTAGATTTATTAGAATTTATAACTAAACAGTGGTCCTCAGACATTCCAACAAAATGTTTTAAATCCTCGTTAATATTGGCACAGGCATTATCTGTCTCATTTGGCGAGAAACAGTGATAGAGTTGGGCGTCGTCTGCATAAAAGTGAGCCAAACAGTAAGATCAATATTAACACTACGTAACATATTTTCATAGCAAGCCAAACATTATTTTTAATCTTTTTATCTTATTTTGATTTATTTTATTTTCGATAAAATCTAAAATTGGAGCAACATATCTCTCACAACTGGAAGTACCAGTTTCGAACCCTACAAATTAAGTGCATTTTTTTTCAATTGTACCGAAATCGACGGTAACCCTATATTTTTACAAACTTTTATAAATGCCTGCATTCATGCCCAGGGCATGGCTGTAGACGATCAATGTATCTTACTAACTTTGCACATAAAAAATGAACTACGCATTGTAAGAGCCAAAAACCTTTTAAATATGCTTGAAGAATAAACCGTGTCAAAAGAGAACTCCAATTATCTTATTTTGATCTCAAAAATTTACAAACAAACCAGTAAATAAACCAACGCAAAACCAACCAAGGCCACCTAACTTTTACAATAAAAAAATTCTGTTCTTATTGCAAACGAAATTGTAAGTATCCCACAGGTACTCCAACACAAGTCGAGCAAATATCCCACCAAATATAAAACATGAATCTATGGAACCCAGACGAAGAACAACGCTTCATAACGTAAATTCAAAAAAACTTATAATAAAGACTCTACCAACACTTTCAAAATTTTGATAGATACCGATGCGGGAATATCCATTTTTAAACCAAATACTTGTAAATCAAAACAATACCCAGAAAATATTGTAATTCAAGGCATAACTGATCAAAAATTAATTATTAATGAATCAATTTTAATTACGTTTAAACGCAGCGATCCTTACAAAGTTTACATTTATAATTTGGACATAGAATTTGATGGACTTTTAGGTTCCGACTTCATGGAACATTACGAATGTGTCATTGTTTTTAAAAATAAACGATTAATAACCAATTTTAAAACTTATCCGCTTTTTAAAGTAACAGAAAACTCACCAGAACCCGGAATTTCCAAGTTGTCAAAGTAACTTTTAAAATTCTATCCGAAACGAAATTTCGATCGAACCTCGTACTGAGAAAATATGTAAATTAAAATTTAATTTAGGTAACACTGACGCTTAACTAGTAGCGCAGGATATTGAAAAGGTACGCTTACCTAATGCTCTGGTAAAAATAGACGAAAATGGCGAATTTGTAACAATAGTAATTAACGCAAACGCAGTTACTAAAACTATTAATTTTTGCAACTTAAACCTCAAACCAGTTCAAAAATAAATCAATTTTTAATTTAAATACTCAAAATTTTTGACTCACATATACAGACGGACAGAAATTTCCAAATAAAAAATGATTTACGCTTGGATCATCTAAACGAAGAAGTGGCCGAAATAATAACGCAGCTTTGCTTAGACTTTTAAGACATTCTACTTAGAAGGAGATAACCTGACTTTTACAAACGAAATTAAACACGCGAGTGACACTAATAATTCTAAACCTGTTTTTACAAAATCTTATCGGTATCCCCCAAATTCACAAAGATGAAGTAAATAATGAGGTATCAAAAATGTTAAATCAGGGTATCATTCAACATTCAGTCTCACTATGATCTACCCCTGTTTGGGTAGTTCTCATAAAACTTGTTGCTTCTGGCACGCAAAAATGACGCATTATAGTTGACTATCGAAAACCCAACAAAGTAACAGTCGGCAATAAATATCATCTGCCCAATATATCGGATCTTTTAGATCAGCTCGGAAAATGACAGTACTTTACCACTTTAGATTTGGCATTGGGGTTTCACCAAATTGAAATCAATTCCGAGGATATTCAAAAAACGGCATTCACAGTTGAAAACGGCCATTACGAGTTCTCGCTCATGCCTTTTGGACTAAAGAACGCTCCATCAACTTTTCAAAGAGTGATGGATAATTTATTTGGAATTCAAAATGAAAGATGTCTTGTCTATATGGACGACATTATCATTTATTCACCTACCATCCATGAGCACATTTCTCGCTTAACCGAGGTATTTAAACACCTTCAAAAAGCTAATTTAAAAATACAAGCCGACAAATGCGAATTAGTACCCAAGGAAGTCGCATATTTAGGACATTTAATGACAGTTTTTAAAAAGTCATTTATGTAAATAAAAAATATAAGAATTGGCGCAGTCGGCAATAAATATCATCTGCCCAATATATCGGATCTTTTAGATCAGCTCGGAAAATGACAGTACTTTACCACTTTAGATTTGGCATTGGGGTTTCACCAAATTGAAATCAATTCCGAGGATATTCAAAAAACGGCATTCACAGTTGAAAACGGCCATTACGAGTTCTCGCTCATGCCTTTTGGACTAAAGAACGCTCCATCAACTTTTCAAAGAGTGATGGATAATTTATTTGGAATTCAAAATGAAAGATGTCTTGTCTATATGGACGACATTATCATTTATTCACCTACCATCCATGAGCACATTTCTCCCTTAACCGAGGTATTTAAACACCTTCAAAAAAGCTAATTTAAAAATACAAGCCGACAAATGCGAATTAGTACCCTAGGAAGTCGCATATTTAGGACATTTAATGACAAAGGACGGTGTAAAACCTAACTCTAGTAAAGTGGATGCTATTTTAAAATTTCCAGAACCTAAAGACCAAAAAGGAACAAATCGTTTTTAGGACTTGCAGGTTATTATCGCAGCTTCATCCAAAACTTACTAAAATCACTAAACCCATGACTAAACTTTTACTAAAAGATTCCCTTCAACTTTGATAATGATTGCCCAAATTCATTTGCCGAACTCAAACAAACATCGACCACATCACCCATTTTAATGTATCCAAATTTCGGACGCAAGCTCGTTCACGATCGGCTCAGTACTCTCACAGGGACCTATTGGTAAAGATTTATTCATTGCTTATGCTTCCCGAATTTTATGTAATGCCGAAACCGAGTGTTCAACCATAGAACGTGAGCTTTTAGCCATAGTCTTGTCAGTTAAGTACTTTAGGCCACATTTATTTGGTAGAACGTTCAAACTAATTACGGACCATCGACCACTCACCTGGTCATTTTCCATAAAAGACCCAGGAAGTAGATTAGCATGCTGGCATTTAAAACACGAAGAGTACGATTACGAAATCATTTATAAACCTGGTAAAATTAACAAATATGCAAACGCTTTATCTAGAATAAAAATAAATCATTTTTCGGATTGTTCTAAATCTTATTCAACAATTTTAGCCGCAAAGAAGGACGACACAGACGACGATGAAAACACAAACAATGGAATTACAGCCGAACAAATTGCTCACGAATACGACACCTTTATTAATTTATATAAGACAAAATCACATCGATTATTCCAATATTCAATTTTCTAACAAGCAATTGCTAGATAGGAAAAATAAAAACATTATTACGTTTTTTCAACAAAGTAAATTACAAGATCTCCTTTATAAAATAATTGAAGATATTTTCGAGGAACACTCTGTTTCCACAATATCCAAATTAACACAATCTCAAGCAAAACTGCCAGGAAACGGAAGTACTTTATCATTCCCTTACCTTTCGACCCAAAATCTGTTAATGAAACCTTATTTTTTACACTATCAAAATGAATTTGACCTAACGCAAACATATCATGTAGAAAATAACTTAGACCTGCCAATATTAGAAATTTTATCATTCATTTTTGCAGAAAAAGATTTAAAATTAGTAATTTGCCAAAATATTGTACAAGTCTCTGATCAATATCAAATTCCCATCATATTAGACCAAAATCAATCAGATAAAAATAATTTACACCGCGGTATAAATAAAACAATTAGAAGAATAAAAGAAGAATACAACTAGAACGGATTAATTAAAGACGTCAAAAACTTTATAAAAAATTGCGAAAACTGTCAAAAGTAAAACGTTTGTCGTAAGAATCTTAGCAATTCATTAGTAATCACGGAAACTCCGAGAACACCGTTCGAAAGAATTAATATTGATATATTTGATAAAACCGCTAAATCCGTTGTCAATACCTTGTTATTATATGTTCAACACTATGGTACACCTTTCAGGATACATTGCGACTATGGTCGTGATTTTGACAATAGTATATTAAAAGATCTTTGTACGTCATACTACATAAAATTAACATTTTCGAGTGTAGGACACCCACAGTAAAACGGCTCATTGGAACGATTTCATGCAACCTAGCAGAAATGATACGAGTTCACAAAATCGAAAACCCGAGCGAACATCCGTTTACCATTTTGCCATATGCAGTAATTTGTTACAATAATTCAGCAAACAAATCGCATGGTTTTACTCCATACGAATTAGTTTTTGGTGACACATCAAATCAACTTCCCGAAACTTTGTACAACCAAAAATAATTAATAACTAAATACGTCCGAGATTTAAATAATAGAATATCACATTATTACAAAATAGCGCATAGCCGAATTCAGAACAATAAAGAAACTAAAATATTTTTTGATAAACAAGTTCCTGAAAATCGTCATCAATATAATATCAGCGATAAAGTATATGTAAAGGAGTCACAAATTAATGACAAATTGCAGAATAAATTTAACGGCCCTTTCGAGATAACCGAGATTTTTCAAAATTCAGCAATCTTGCACAACCCTAATACTAACCAAACTAAAGTAAATTTCGACAGAACGAAACCGTATTTTGAGAGTTAACCTTTTTTCAGGTTAATCATGCTGCTCGGATCAGCTACATTGGCAGTCTTCCAATATAAAGTCATACCCATAAACAATACTATAGGAATTTACTACCATGAAACATCAGACATAGTAGTGACAAACGACAAATGGATATTATTGGTGCACAAAAAATATTTCTTCCTTAAAACGATCTTTTGACAAAAATGACAATATTGTAGACACCATCATAAACACCCTCGATCCTGCTATTCATAATATGAACACTTTCCTAAGCGAAGTTAAAACTCATCTTAGTCTTTTAACACAAATTTCCAAAAGTATACAATCAAAATTTAACGAAGTTAATCTTGATACAAAACGCTACAAACGCGGAATTTTAAACGGTATAGGTACAATTTTTAAATCAATTTCTGGAAACTTAGACGTCGAAGCTGGTGAATATTACGCTAACTGCATCAATAAATTAAATAGAGACGAACTAAAATTAGAAAACTTGTTGAAAAACCAAATTTCAGTAACAACGTCACGCATTAGAAACTCCAACTCGATAATTCAGAAATTACATTTAACGATGATATCAAAGAAATTGAAGATGCTGTCTTAAATACGAAACATGATATACAAATAGTCAGAACAAAATTAAAGTTTCTAGAAATTGGTGAACAATTAATTGCTGTTATCTGTACATTGAAACCGATCTGCACGATATTCTAAATTCAGTAATATTTACACGCAAAAATTATTCATACTTCTATCATACTCCAGATCACTTAGTAAACTCATTACAGGAAAGTTCACAAAATTTGCAGAAAAATAATTTGTCAAAATTATCAAAATTTGCTCAATTTGGATATTATCGAACTCCGAGCGTTTCAAACTGATTCTAGTTTAATATTTTTTTTAACATATAGCTTATCCCCCTAAACTATTAATTATATCCCATTCCGATCCTGGATAATAGAACTGGGTTGCACCATATTTTGTCAGTTTCTCAAAAATATATCGCAAGAGATGATGATTTTTTGATGTTCATACCTATTCTTGACTTGAAAGAACGTCAACAACTTAACATTGGAACTAAATTATGTTCAAACTTGTTCGCCTATCCGATAGACAACACTGCCATCTGCGAAGCTAGGCCTTTTAAAAGTCTTAGGGTCCTACCGGAAACTGCCAAACCTCTTTCATTATAAGTCAAGGTTACAATGTCCAATAACTTCAGGAAAACACCTGGTTAGTCATCATTGCAGAACCCCTGCATGTTACCATCACTGTCCAAAGAGAAATTCAAAAACTGAAATCATTACTAAAAACTCCATTGTAAAATTACACCCCAATTGTTACGTTTTCGTTAGTACAACCAAAATTCAAGCAAGTTTAAACGAAGTATTAGATGTGAAGGATAACACCCATCCTATTCAAATCCAATACGAGTGCTGTAACGAACTTCCATCCAAAATGCAGTTACTAAAATTAAAGCCACTGAAACTAAGCAATCTAAACACAGAAGATCTCGAGACTGCCAAGCATAAATTGGACCAATACTCGAAGGATTTGGACGACCTAATCAATAAACCGTTTATTTTCAAACACATCTTCTAGTTCATATATTTCATAATCACACTAATCTTTGGACTACTATTCCTCTATGTATGTTGTAAGTGTAAAACAAAAAGAAGACGCAGATTAGCCATCAACATAACTACATCACCTCCACCTCTACCGGGACCTAGTAAAACCTCAGTAATTTCACTAACAAACTCCCTGCAAGAAAACGATCTCCGATTGGTGAGGAAGAGGACAATGAAGCAATAGAACTCACCTAAAAAGACTTTTGTGCTTTCTGTGCCTTATTGTGGACCTCAGTAATTCATTGTACATCTTATTGACTTCAGTGAATTTTAATTCATTTAAAAAAAAACTTTACACTTTTATTGTATAACTTTTAGTACTGTGTACAACGTTTTGCATTTTTACCTTTTTTTATATTTAATTTTTATCACGTTTAATATTGTTTTACATTCTCAGAATGTACATTTTTACATATTGCTATTTTTGCACCTTTACGCTTATAGTTATAACCTACCTTTATATTTTATATTTCAAATGTTTAGTTCTAATTTTCATTTGATTCATATTTTACATTTCTTGATTTCATGCATTCCATATCACGTTTTTCATTTTGCAAAAGTTGTTGCATAAACACCAACTTTTTTTATAAGGCGGAAGTTGTTATATAAAATCTACGCCACTATATATTAACTGATATACGAGTTTGGCTTCACGTCATTATATCCCAGAGTATCGTATTACAGCTACATTGCAGATAACAAATTCTCTCCTAGAATTACAAATTGTCTATTCAGCACTTGCTTTGTTCCAAGTCTGAGAAACGCTTATCTAGCTTAACTAGTAAGCTTATAAATTGATATCATAACATTTTTTGAATTTAGTCTTATACTCATCATGTTATAATAAACACATTTTATATTATTCAATTCATTCTTTAGAGTCAACGTTGACTCTTAATTAAATAAAAAAAGTTTTTAAAAAGTCATTTATGTAAATATATAGTATGTTTTTTTTTTCAAACATTTTATCCGCCTTTCACCGTTCGAATATTGCATTAACCATTTTTTAAATATTATTTATCATATTGTAATCGATTGGTTTTCATTATAGGACCTACTTATCCATATGTTAAGAAAATGCATTTTTTATCTGCCAAAAGCCGGGTCCGGCCACCGCTCCCTGTCCGCCTTGGCAACGCCCGTGGACCGTTGTATAGATTCCTCCTGTTCAATAAAATTGATAGTCCTACGCGAAATGAAAAACACGAAATGCTACATGTAAAATATAACGTTTATAAATTACAAATTAAAAGTGTCTCTATTAGACCTTCCAGATACATGAATAATACGTCATATGTCATCGATTTCTCGACACCTGCTGAGAAAAACATCACCTTGAAGGAGTAGAAAAAACGAATCAAATATCGCGATCTCCGGTACGAGCTTCAAGTGCTGTACCCAGGCAATTCGGTCAAGATGGTCCTCCTAATAATTGGTGTACTCAGAGGAATTATTCTGTTCTCAGAATTGAAAACAATACCGGCTGACAGGCTAAAAACAGTAAGTTGTCATTCTAAGTACCCTCCATCTGCTTAGAGCACATGATTCTAGAATCAACAGTCACTAACCCTGCTGGGTGCATGGCCTAGAGCACCGCACGTTCTCTCAACGACATCTGAGGGTTTAAGTATCCTTCTTGCATAGGACAGGATATCCCAGTTAATATATTCTGTATGTATTTTTCAAGAAGTTTTTTGAGAGCTAAAACTTCTTTTGTGACTTCTTGTGTGAGGATTATTAACTTTTGTCAGATTTATAAATGTCACTCACAAAATCACTCTTAGATATGACCTCCAGAAGTAACTGTTCATTTCTAAAATAATGATGTTATAACACTACACTTAGGCACTGTTTAAGAGATTAAACATTACCTCTTATAGATTTTACAATGAATACTTTTCTGATACATTCTTTATGGTCATGTACAGTATATGCAATGTATTTCTTTCTTATGTTGTCCTGATAATTCTTCTAGCACGGGTAGTTTCGCTGCCTGCCGACGGCATGATTTTTAATTCTCAACGTGATATAATATTTATATAAAGTGTAGTGGTCAATCTTTCACACTTCTTCATTTAATATTATGATATGGTCTATAGATTTTAAGAGCATTGTGGTTCCAAAATTTGTCAACGCAGACCAGCTCATGGTAAAATATGGATATTGTAGGCTAAAAAAAAACAAGCGCACCCCAAAACTGATGTTTTTAGAAAAATAAATTATTTTTTTTGAATACACAAATTTGAGTGATTTATCAACACATAAGTGATTACTGTATTAGTGGTTTTAAACTTAAAGAACATAAATAGATTGACCAAAATCTCCTAAATTCACATTTCTATTCACTTCATTTTTATCAGCATCACAATTCACAAAGGCGACGACAGCAAGAACGTTTGTCTTCGAGCTGGTCTTAAAAGAAATGGCGGAGTTGTGTAAAGCAAACCTGGCCGTTCTGCGGAGACTTCTAAAATAGCTTTATGGAACGTATACAAATTCTCTTCAGGACGTTATTTTCCGATGTCATATGGCTAAAAAAGGCGTAATATAGAGTTTATAAAAGACATTTACATTGAGGCTTATGGAACTAATATAATCTGATATCTTGTAGAGTAATAAAAACAATTTACAGATATTTTTTCACCACTAATTGTATGATTTCTGTGATACCTACTTATAAATATCTCTTCAATTATTTAATTTTTTATTAACAATAAAACCTCATTTTGTTACTTCTGCCAGCGTTCGATAAAACTTTTCATAAGTACTCTCATTTATGCGTTATATATTATAAACCTCTACATAACGTCCTTTGTAACTATATCTTTAGCCTTTTCTTGGCCATCTGACATCCGAAAATAACGCCTTGAAAAGAATTTATATGCGTTTACATAAATAGTTTTTATGTCGATATTTTAGAATTCTCCAGAACGTTTGTAATCATGTATGCTTACTGGGACGTAAGGGTACCCCGTCAGCAAGAAGAACTGTCAGCTGCAGTCTTACCACTACAATTAGCAGTTGTTGGGAAACTTCTGTAGACTTGAGTGACGTATATCCGGTGCAGGAGCGCACAGGTACGTGAAGGCCATGAACGAGACAGTCTACATATAGTAGTCTACATCCGACGCTGCCATAAGTCAGACAATGATCTTTGGGTTCCGTGATAAATTAAGAATAATTAAATGTAACATAAATACAATAATAAAACTACTGTCAATAAACGTATACGTATTGAACGAACTAGTTTATTTGTTCAAAGTAGCAAACATAACATTAAGAATGAAAGTTAAGACCACGGCTAAACTAAAGCCACAAGATCTTGTTAGAATGAACGCGGTCATCGATGAGGAACTTCCAGAAGATCAACTGTATCGTGTACAACGTCGCGAAGCTGCTCGTCACCCGTGAGAATCAACTAACACATTAAACACGGGGGTTGAGAGGCCAAGCACCTGGCGAGTACAAAAAATCGGAGGAAAGATACGGTTGGCCAGACAACACGCCTTTCGGATCCAGAGTGTGTGGAATACATGACACGTGGAGTTTTTATTTCCAAAATTAGGTGTATAGCAGCCGGAATAAGACGACAACACCACTCTCTAAATGTGACACTGAGCTTTACCATCAAGCAGAACTATCTAGATAGGATCCGAATGTTTACGGTTATGAAGAAAACGTTGAAGGGGCGGGTGAGAGGTATGGAGCAAAAACATTGGCCTGTATTAATCCTTTCCGTCCTTTTCAAGAACCACAACGTGTTGTCAAAAACTCGCCGACTGAACCATCTCCTCTTCTGCACCTCACTGTTGTCGTTATCTGTGGATCTGCGCCTAACTCGCATATTCACCTAGCGACTGAAGGCATAAGGTCACCTCTCTGTTTACATGCATGACCTTAAACTTTATGCCTACGGAGAACGGGAACTTCAAATCTCTCTTAGGGTGATCGAAGAATATACGCGGACCATTGGTATGAAATTCGGGTTGGATAGATGTTCAGTCGGCCACGTTAAGAGAGGAAGATACGGGGACGTCTCTGATGTAGAGCAGTTTGTAGTCGGAAGCATTCTACTTCATCTAGATGCCAGAGAGACCTATACATACCTGGGTGTGCAATAATGGTACATCTAGGATGTAAAATAAATAAACAATTCCTCCGCGGCAAGTACAGACATCGTCTACGAAAGATTTGTGCTTCCGAACCTTCAGGGACGAACGACGTATCTGCAAGTAACATGCTTGCTGTTCTGGTTCTGCTCGTTTCTAGTAGTGAAATGAACGGTAGACGAGTTACGCTAATTAAACAGAGATATTCGCAAGATGATGAATATTCACAGAAGTATTCATCCTAGATCGTGTGTACGTACCTCCCACGCCAACGCGGTGCCGAAGACTTGAAACTGGAGTGTATGCGTGGCAGAGAAGTACTAAGTATGGCATGTAACATATTCAGAAGCTGGGCTCTGCTCTTTTGGTTCGTAAAACATGATGAAACTAGACGATATAAAAACACTGAGTTTATCGACCAGGCTGACATTCGCATTTCTAAGGTCAGTCGGACTTAAGTCGGAGACTGAGCGGGATTCATTGGGACCTGTCAGGATGGTGTTATCAATACCTTGTTCTACCATAGCTGCGTGTGGCATGTAGAGGTTTCTGATACCAACAGCTGGACCTGCTGAATCGGTTATACACTTACTTTCAACATGTCCCATGTACGCAAATTCGGTCTACATCCACCGACATAACGCGGCATTATTATGAGTGCTATTATCACCTAAGGCACTCGTATGGGGTAGACCATGCGCCAGTGCAACCTTACGTCCTCGGAGACATTACGTCCATTGTCGAGAACATTAATATCGGATTTACTACGACAGTCAGGCTATTCCAAGCCAACAAGCCTATCATAATACTCTTCGACTGTCAACTCAAGGTGATAAATATTATCGAATTCTCGGCACCTGCTGAGAAAAATATCACCTTGAAAGAGGAGAAAACATTGATCAAATATCGCGATCTCCTGTGGGAACCTCAATTGCTGTATCCATACTACACTCGGTCAAGATGGTCGTCCTAATAATCGGTGTACTCGGAGGGATGAAGTTAACGCTATTCTCGGAATTAAGGATCATACAAGCCTGCCAAGGATCAGCCGATTAGTTGGCAGGCTAAATGTTGAGGGTGGTTAATCTAGATTCTCTCCGTCTGCTTAGGGCACACAATTATGAAATCAGTACTACTCGATGTAGGGAGTGCCTGTAGTTAGTTTGCCGGCGCTACTTCCGTGAGGTGTTGGAGTCCACAGGAGGATTTTTAGTCAAAAAAAATTATTAATCAAATCAATCGCATTACAAGTATACGAAAAATTACAAAAACAACAAAAAGGAAAATGCAATGTGTCAACATATATTTTTATTTATTTTTAATAGTTATTGTACATACATGTTTGTAATTCATATATGTGGAAAATAGCTGGTTCATGGTAACAGTGGCATCGGGGATTTCATGATTTGATTTTAAAAGAAAATAAATTCCTGTAAATAAAAAATGCTAAAATATTATTTATATCAATTCAGGGTAGGTAATACAACAGTTTTTTAAGCATTTGAAATTGAAATATTAAAATCTCTAAAATCTAATAATTGGGTGCCAACATTGTCATTTTGATTCGAAGATGTGTTTAACGATATTTCTCCGAAGCGAGGTTTACAAATATATTTTTTCCCTAATTACTCTCAAAGTCACAGGAACTGATTGTGAAATCGGAACTTCGACTGAGTAGTTGTTACGTAACTAACTAGCGCTAAATACGTGAGTTTGCAGCAAGAGTTACTTTCAATTAGAAGTTAATAGTAACTGCGTATTATGTACGTAGTTTTTTCTGATATCATAAAATGTCTAATAGCCTACTTAATTGACTAGCAGGGTTATGAGATACTAAGGAGATAGCTTTAAATTTTTTGGTACTTTAAAAAAACAACTTATAGTAGCAACGAGGATTCTATATTATCTGCGTTAAATTGGTGTTATAAACTTTCTGCGACGTCTGCGGAACATCTACTATTCCTTCTAAGTTACGGAATTGTTTAGTACCTAATATTTAGACATCGGACAATTTCTATGAGTCCCAGACCCACTTCCCAACTGACCTGTCTGAGCTTCTATCTCCCATAGAAGCGAGATGTGGTCCTCAGTTTATTCACTATTCAATTTACCTGCAACTGTCGTAGTGCGTAGACGCAGCGAAGATAAAAATAAGTAGTAACAACTATGTAGAATTCTCGTTCGTTTGTCGACAGTTTTCCCGTGAATGGGAAAACCTAGTAAGTCACAGTTTTATTGAACATTATATTAGGTGGTATATTCTACTAGCTATTTTCGTGTTACTCATATTTACTTCAAAGCGATATTCAAAAACGTTAATATACTATTATACATCGTGGAACTTTCTAGCAAGTCAATTTATTTCCTGTTATACAAAGGAAATACTTAGTAAATTTAAAATCAAATAGGAAACATTATCATGCAACATTTCCTATTTTATTCTTAATATACATATAGTATCTTTATTTACAACAGCGATACCTAGCATTTGATTGGCTCTTGGATATCCTATATATTATTATATATTATACAGTGCGTTTACAATGAAAGGAATAAATTCAATATAATCTGACCAACGTGGATTTGCCAAAAACGCGCGGACACCTCGATTTGCAATTTTGAATTGACACATTTTGAGTCATACGGCAGGTCAGTGTCACTTCCGGTTTTTCCGGAAGTGATATCAACTTTGCTATTTTAAATGTAATACCCTGTATTTTTGTACGGATTTGTATAGACGATAAAAAGACGTTTCCAAAGATGTAGTAAACACGTTTTTATTATGAATACTTTTTGTATTATTTACAAGCACTGCACTAACTGTTTAAAAAATGTTTCTAAGTTAATACATGTTCAATGTTTACTTCAATGCATTTTTGTATTCGAATAATTATTTCTCGTTGGACATTATGAATCATTTCTGGTGAGATTAGTCGGATTTCCTGGCGTAATCTTTCTTTTAAGTCATTAAGGTTGTTGGGTCGATTTACATAGACTTTGGATTCTAAATAACCCCATAAGAAAAAATCTAAAGGGGTTAGATCAGGTGACCTCGGCGGCCACTCAATAGGTACCCTTCTACCAATCCATCTATTGGTGAAGGTTGTATCTAGTGATGGGACTCGAGTGACTTTTTTCACTCGAGTAACTCGGTAGGTTTCCGAATTTACTCGAGTTGAAACTCGAGTCGAGTTGAAACTTGGTTTCATTGTTATAAAACTCGAGTCAAAAGTTAGGTCGAGTAAAACTCCAAAAATCGACTCGACTTTTGACTCGAGTCGCTTTTTTGACTCGAATAGATTTTTGAATCGAGCCGATTTTTGAATCGAGTCGCTTTTTGACTAGAGTTGCTTATTGACTCGAGTCGCCTTTAGACTCGAGTCGCTTTTTTGACTCGAGTCAAGTTTCTTTAATTTAATTGTTTATGGTTTTATTAATATTTTTAAATATTCTTTAGTGCCAGTGTGATTTGTTTATATAATATAAATATGAAAGATTATTTACATGAAGGCACTGAAGGCACTAATCTTGTAAAAGTAATAAAGATGAAAACATGTAACCATGAATGAAATCACTAATCAATTACTATATCATCGGGTCATCGGGATCGGGAATTCGCCTCCAGGTTTGTTGTTTCATGTTTGTAGGTCAGATTGTATAATTATTAATTAAAAGGTTTGTTCGTAGAGCAGTTTCCAACCGTTTGAAACTATCAGAAGCATGCGCACATTGTTGTAGAGATGCGCTTGTTCAATCAGAACGTTTGTTATTGCAGAGCTCTCGTAATACTCGCATCTCTATAGTCAGAAAACTATCACAAATCGCCTCTACGTACAAACCTATAATTGTTACATACGACGTTATTACGACGTATTAGAAAATTAGAAATTAGAACTTAGAATTCTTTAAAATCAAGACTCACACGACTGCAGCAATCAAACTGGCATATTCATGTTCATAAAGATTTGGTTTTCGAGTCAATTAGTTCGAAATAAAACCGTAATCGGTGTGTATTAAATATTAAATACTGTATTTATTTAATATTTTGTGCTAAACAAGAGTTTAATTTAATGTTAATTTAATATATAAAAAAAAATTATGTTGGTTTTCTTTAAATGTCATTTTATATACAATGTTAATTAAATATTTAATTTTGTATTTGAAATGTGTTGATTTGCCGGAAAAATAATATTTGACCTGGGTCCATTTATTATTTTGTATTTCAATTATTATGATTTATGTTTATGCTTTCGATTTTTCAAACTTATGTTGGAATTAGATGGTAGTGTTTTAAATGCTGAAAGATTACCAAAAGAAAAAACCTAAATACACTTTAAAAACTTACCGTTTAGCAAACCACTGAATCATCTCCAACTACTTACTCTATAGCTCGCCTCGAGTTTGATTTCGACTCTTCCCTGACTCTAGACTCTAGTCAAACTCAACTCGATTTAAAACTTAAATCATATTAACTCACTGATTCGAGTAGCAATAACTCGACTCGAGTAACAACTTTACTCGAATTGCAACTTGACTCGATTTTAAACTTGAATCATAGTAACTCACTGATTAGAATATCAATAAATCGACTCGAGTAACAACTTTACTCGAATTGCAACTCGACTCGAGTTAAAACTTGATTCGAGTATCAATAACCCGAGTCGAGTAACAATTTTACTCGAATTGCAATTCGACTCGAGTTAAAACTTGATTCGAGTAGCAATAACTCGACTCGAGTAACAACTTTACTCGAATAGAACAGCCATATGACTCGAGTCACTCGAATCGGATTTTGACTCGAGTCACTCGAGTATTTTCACACTCGAGTCCCATCACTAGTTGTATCTAGAAATTGACGAATAACGATCGCATAGTGGGGAGGTGCCCCGTCTTGTTGAAACCAAATTGTATCATTTGGTACGTCAGGGTCCTGTGGGTTGGGAAACAGAACAGCTAAAGCAGGAATAAGTTAGAATTGAAGAAACTCTAAATAGCGTTCTCCGTTTAATGTTTTTTCAAAGAAATAAGGCCCAATAATTCGATTGCCGACGATTCCTGCCCATTCATTAATTTTCTGAGGATATTGTGTGTGAACCTCTTGCATACAATGAGAATTTTCTGTCGCCCAGTATCTGCAATTTTGTCTATTTACATGACCACTTAAACAGAAAGTGGCCTCATCAGAAAAAAAATGTGTTCTATTAAATTTAAATTTTCATTGTACATTCCATGTATTTGCCTGCAAAATTGCATTCCTCGGTCAAAGTCGTCTTCTGAAAATTCATGCACCAGGTGTACTTTATGAGGATGGTACACGAAGAATTTTTTATACTGATCCCGTTGCCAAATTATAGTTTCTTGAGAGTTCTCTAACCATCACATGGGGATTCTCTTGAACGTGTAACTGGACATTTACCTGAACATCTTCAGGTACCTTTTTTTGGTCGGCCTTTAAGTAAATCTCTAACGTGGCCAAACTCTAAATTTTTTTCAATTTTGCTCACACTAAATTGGTTAATCGATGGACGGTCGGGATGATTTTCATTAAATAAGTTACATACCTGCTGTTGAGTATGAACTCTATCACCAAAACCATCATAAGTACCTTAATTCGATCTTTTTCCGTTAAACTACTATTAAACGCTTACTATGTTAATGCAGTAAATATCTCACGTTTTTTGTAAATAATACAAAAAGTATTCATAATAAAAATGTGTTTACTACATCTTTAGAAACGTCTTTTTATCGGCTATATAAATCCATATAAAAATACAGGGTGTTACTTTTAAAATAACAAAGTTGTTGTCACTTCCGGACAAACCAGAAATGACGCTGACTTGCCATACTTATGACTCAATATGTGCCAATTCAAAATTGCAAATCGACGTGTCCGAACGTTTTTTGACAAAACTACGCTGTTCAGATTATATTGAATTTTTCCTTCCATTGTGAACGCACTGTATATTATTTTCATTATTCCGTAATAGAACATTGAGATTCAAATCATATTTATAATATTTCGTTATTGATTTACTAGGTTTTGGCAGCAAAATAAAATGTTTGAAATGCATAACTTATATTGTGTGAGTATATACTAAGTTTATCCAATGTAAAAATATCCTTTTAACAAAAAATGTTTCTAGTAAGTTACGCAATTTCCAAAAGAAATTCAGTACGTGTGGACTTGTGTTGACGAAGCAATGGATAAGACACTTAGAGTTGCCAGATGAGATGCAATGAAAATGTATAAATTTAGTATCAAAAATCGTGTAGAATCGTAAAATTTTTTATAGCCAGAATGGTAGATGGTGACAGTAAAATTTGTAAATATATGCAACGAAAAGAATAAAATTAAAAAATGTACAAGAAAATTCCTCGGTAGAAAACCAAAAAGAAAGCAGAAGTTTAATAAAATAACATCTTTACATAAAAACAGAAAAACGAAAATACAAATAAAGTTCTTTGATACAACAAAAAAACAAATGGTAAAAAAAATTAAATACCCATCTATTACTAATAATTATCTCATTATCTGACATTGGGTCACTTAATGAGTCAGGTTTATCAATCTTTTGATTTTTAGAACATAAAATGGCACTACTAAGTTTTCTAACCAATTATTTAAGGGAAATTAAGTTTTTGTCCCCTGTCAAATTTTCCTCGATTTTTGGTTTATTTTTAATTGGTTCCTAACTAGATAGTTTGTGCTCTACTGCCGCACAAGCATGAGGTAAACTCAATAACTGAAAGACCAATCTCACAACATTTCTAAATTTGTAAGAATCATTGTTGATCTTCACGTATATAAGGAGTATTCTAGAAGTTTGTACACTTTTTCAAATTTTTTGCGTAAAACGATAAAAATCCTGAGAATCACTTTGAGAATCGTGGTATCATGAGATATAGACCAATATCGTGTAATTTTACAAAAAGTCGTGAGATTTGGCAACCTTGTATAAAATTATTAATGCTATTATGAGTATTTTGTGCTACTCAGAGTACACCTTCACTGTTAATATATAGTAAATGGGCGTTGCAAACCAATGCGCGAACAATTGAGGAAATAATGGTAATATACTTTGTGTAATAAAGTGTATTTGGTCCACGCATAATAAATTCTGATAATATCAAATTATACTAATGCCTTGAACACAATACTGGAGGTTTCATGAAATGTTAAGACACTCGAAGTATGTATTTTAATTGTTTGGTACAAATGGTTATTATTGTCTCTTACCCCATGTGCTAGCCCTGCACGCACGGAAGTTGTCCGATATCTACAATATTTAATGTGAGACCTACGTTTTCACTACTCGTAGGAGATTCAAATGGGTGAATAGTTGCAGTTTAAAAATGATGATGAATTACTTTCACCAAACAGACATCAGTTTATTAGTAAATGTTAACGATTATAGAAAGCTGATAGTTAACGACTGCCAGTTCTTTAAAATATGAGGCAAGCAGATTGTTAATATAGAATAGAATACACATCTCGTGCTATTAAAAAACTCAAGATTTATAATGTTCAAGCAAATCGTGAACTGAATATTTAGCGGCAACAATAAAATAGCAACGGAAATTTTGAACATACCATGTTCGAAGTTTAACGCAATTTTCCAGGAGCCACGACTTTAGGTAATTGATTTGATCAGTTGATTCCAATTTCTTTGTGGTGAAATAAAAAATTTAAATGCAAATATTTTTAGTTTAATTCCATCACGATCCTTACAGTGGCAAATCAAATACTTTAATACGTTAATAATACATATATTTTAGTAAATACAACAGGTTATTTTTTATAAAATTCTGCATGCGTCAAACAAGATTTACCAAATTGTATATTTAATGACCTTGAAGTCATAGGAGTAATATAAAAAGTATCTTGGATGAATATGCATAATTTAGATAATGTTACACCGTTCTGAAATTTTATTTTATATTCATTTTTCGCTGTGCAAATTTCAAAATGGTGCAACTCTGTAAAAAATCATAATAATTTCCACCTGATTCTGAAAAAAAAGTTTTGCAAATATTTTACAAATTGTTTAAAAAATAACCTGGTGAGGCATACAACTTTTTTTCGCAAATTTCAATCGCAATTTTCTCTGTAAAACTTTATTTAGTCTTGATAGTTATGCCTAAAAGTATCGCTTGGGTCCCATGCTCCAAACTGATATACGACATAGCCTGAATTTCACCAGCCGCACTGGAATGTACCTGTTTTACTCTATCGAACGAGCCGCAAAAGTGACAGGGATTGATTTTCTATTCGTTTATGGTGCAAAAATTCAACTTTTATATTTTTTTTACAATGTATTTAATATTAATATTTAGTAATATTTTTAATCGTTTATACAAAGGCTCTCTATTGAACTATACTTTTTCTTCGGGTGGTTTCAGGGCAATGCAATGTTGGCAACCCCACGTCTATAATTATATACTTACAGCAGGATTCCTGTCGTGAAAACATTTGAAAAGGAAAAATGCTTTTTCGTCTAAATTCGACTTATCTACAAAAAAACATATATTGCGGTTATTTACTTTTCCTCTTTTTTGGAAAAAAATAATACATTAATAATAATAATTATAAAAAAGTATAAGGGTATTGGACATTATTTATTTTATCTAAAGAAGATTGGTCGGTATAATGTTTTGAAAATATTTCCCGTGGCAAAAGAAAAGGGAAAATGGTCTAGATCAAATCCTAATTAAATTACGAAATCAATTGCATGAATTGTACTAATCAGTTCACTAACAGTACGACAACGGGGTAGGTAAACTCGCAAGGGATGTGTCGACATTCATTCACCTGGCTTGATATTGGATTAATTCTAAAATTTTAAAGAACATTTAAGAGCAAGCATATCGGCATATGGATGCAGTATTTCAAACCTGAAATTATCGGACTTAAATTAGATTCTGTTAGTAATTTGGGTGACCAAGAAAGATTATTTTGCAAAATGCTCCAAGCCCAAAAATATCGAAGGGCTTCTTTATACCAATTGAGCTGACATGATAATAATGGTGGATTAATGATTGGTCGCATTTTCTTGAGAACTTACTAGGCTGTATTTTAGATGGATTGAGATCATCATCCTAACAAGAACGCAGTTATTTTATATATAAGCGTTGTGAGAACGTTTATAAGGCAAGGAGTAATAGCTACTAATTTTGCTGTAAGAATTTTCTTTTACAGCTTATATGTATCTGACAAACTGGCCGATTTATGTAGCCGCTATTACAGCCTATATAAAAAATATTAATGCGTTGATACAACAATTGAGAAATTCGCATAAATGCCGCATACTGTCCTTATATTCAAAATTGTGGACACTTTCGCACCGAAGAGCAACACTTTGACGTCAGCTGTATCATTATTTCATTAGAAACCAAAATGTTATTGGTGTATTTGGAGTCAGCGTAGCAGTGATAAAAATGTTTTAAAATAATGTTAGAAAATGGAAGATCATCTTCTAAAGGACAATAAGTATGATATGAAAAAAATACTATCCTACAAAATTTCAACCGGTAGAAAACACTTTGAAAAAAACGTTCACCAGCTGTTAGGTTATGTGTTTTACGTTAAAATATATTCCCAATACCTCTCATATATGTAAATATATGTAACAGCCTTGGAAATTATACCATTTTTACAATATGGTCACCATAATCTTCTTTAAATTCCAATTTGGCGTATTATCTATTACACAATTTTACAGCAACAGTAATAACTAATTATATGGAGTAATTCTGTCTTATGAGGGAACAGTTTTGTGTTGTAAAAAATAGTTTAGTTTTCGTTGTAGCACCAGTTATATAAACCAGTTTAGTTTTCATTGAAATAGTTACACGACAGTTGTGAAAAGATCTCTTAATGCTGCTTGGCTTATGTTATGAGAATTTGCCCTTATTTTAATTTTGCATTTCACTCTGTATCTGTTACTAAAACATATTATCCTCCTCGTCAGTTATTTTCACTTCTGCTGTTTATTTCTCAATTTCATAGACATTAAAAAAATTGATGATGTTATGTAGTTCTAAAAAACGCCTCATAAATGTTTAATCTTTGAATGTAGAAATGAAAATTTGAATGGAAATAAGAATCAGGCGAAAAAAAAAAAACAAATCCTTTAGTAATATCAGTATTTTTGAGAGGTAATCGAAATTACTATTATTCTACAATATTTTCCCATTTAGTCATCAATATAAACCAAGAACAAAATGGCGAGGGCCAACTAGGCGTGTAAAGAATTTGGGTTTGGACTTAACTTAGAGTCCCATTCTATTCATCGAAAATCAGTCATTGATTTTCGATGAATAAAATAAGATCACTTTGCAATGATTAGTGAATGGCTGAATAAAAAAAGGGCTGAAGAGTATCATGCACCCCAATATCTAACAAAAACATATTCTCTACGTAATATTTATTTTTATAGGATCAAATAGGTATCTCAAAATAATCTTTGGCCATTTTGTGTCTCATATTAGTTGTAAAAAAAAACACCCTCTGACTGATCTTTTGACGTAAAGTCACAAGCGCAGAGGTTTATTTTTCCAGTGGCATACTGGGTAACTAACTATTTTGTAGATAAGGAAGAATTATTCATATGGTTGTAAGTTCCAAGAAAGAAAAAGGAAAATCTATAGAATGCCATAAATAACGTTCAGACAATATTTATAAATAAACGTAACATAACAAAACAATAAAAATGATACAGAGAACATATATTTGGAATAGGAACATTTAAAAAATAACAGCAAAAAAAATCACAGTCAATTTAAAATAACTATCAAAAAAATTTAACAACTTAAAATTTCTTCTTTCGTGTCTTGATATTTGCAAATTTCTTTATGATACTAATTGCACACCTCAGATCCGCGACTTAGCTAGGTGTTAAGTGCTATCACAGAATCATTTATATTTGTGGTGCTATGTTGCCGCTTGTTATCAATTGATACACGGTTCGGCTGCAAACTGAAATAACGAAAAAAATGTTCCAAGTAAATTGCAAGCGGGTTTTGATTCAATGTCGTTTTTCATTCAAGAAAATGTGAAAAATGTCATAAACTTGAAAAATATGGCATATATTAGCTGTTTTTTTAAATAATATCATTAAAAAGGAAATTCACTGTGTGATTATTTTAAAATTGAGCTTTTATGAATGAAAAACGATATGAATCAAACTCCACTACCAGATTTTGTTGACAATTTTTTTCGTTATTTTCGTTTGTAGCTGAATTGTGGATATGTAAAATGCAATTGAGAATCCAGAATAATATAGATATATTTTTTCATTTAAATTGTTTTCAGTAAGAGTAGTAAACAAAATAGGTTCTTTCGGGGCCCCTTTGCTCCGTGGTAATGCTGGCAACTGAAACCGGTTTTCTGGTAACCGGTTAATCGGTTTTGGATTATTCATGGTTTTAACAAAACGAAAACCAGTTACTCGGATAACCGGCTATTCGAATAACAGGTTATTTGGATAATCGAATATTCAATAACCGGTTAAACGCATAACCGGTCAATCAAATATTCGATTATCCAAATAACCAGTTATTCGAATAACCGACTATTCGGATAATCAACTAACATGCGTTTCTTTTCTTTCAAGAGTTCTTGAAATCTGAAACTACAGGCGGGCAAGTAGCCACCGACGCCTGTTTAGTTTAGAATTTACATAAAACCTGATATATTTTGTATTTTGTCATTTTTGTCGTAGTTTGCGAATATTAACTAAACACAATAATACTGTCCAGCCGGCGAATGAAGACTCGCGCAGCAACGGAAAGTATTGCCGATAACTGATAAGTCGCCAGCTTTCTGCGAAACCATATACTAGGAATATCTTTCCCAATGAGTAGGTGCGGATGCAAATAATTGCAAAAATTTGCCATGCACTAATTCATGTATCTCATTTACGGTTAACTGTGAACGGAATGCAGAAATCACATTCTTTCCGCGAGTCTTCGTTCCCCGACCAGACAATACACACCCACAACACTAAAAGGTCTAGCTAGACTTTCGTTATGACATGACTCATGCATGGCGTGCGCCGTGCGCGTGCTCTAAACAAGGGCAGGAAAAACAATTCCTTTGCATTCTTTTCTTTGCAGTTTTTATTTTCAACTTCAACGTCTCGTACCTTGTTATGCAATATTTATACAGAATTAGAGATTGGGAGGTAGCGGAATACTCTGATTCCATTCTAAAAATTAGAGATAAATTTCTTTTATTTCCTTTTTAGCAATTTGAAACACGACAGTTTTCTGTTTATGTTTTCATAGGATAATCCTTTTGGCACAGAAGTTTCCTTAATTATTTTTTTTAAAATAATTTATAGGACAGTGACTTAATACCCAAAGGTGAGAAGAAACATTATAGGATGCCACGAATAAATAACAATAAACAATAGACTTTTACTCTTGTAATCGATGCTTAAATATACATGTGTTTGTGTTATATTTACTAATACTTTCATTCCTCTCTGTATTAATTTTGATGTTACCGACCTCGCCAAAATAACTAGTACATAATAGTTTTATAAAATTGTTGTATCGAGTTTTTTCTTATACTAGTACCTACTGATCTACTGAAATGAAAATATTAAATTTATTTGTCTTTTAATCTGTTTTCTTATTAATCGATTTTTCAAGTATCTGTTTAACAGGTTTTCGGATAATCGATTAACCGGTTTTCGGAAACCGAATAACCGGTTTTCATCTATATTTGGATACCCGGTTTTAACCGAAACTGGTTTTGAGAAAACTGATTAACCGGTTTTACTTTTTTCCGGTTTTTGCCAGCACTACTCCGTGGTCCTATGATTAAAGCATCTTAAGCGTATCAGTAAATCCGACGCTGGAAGGAATAATTTTAATAAATATTGACCCAACTCTATATTTCAACCGTTTTTATTTAGATTGAGATTAACAAGAATTTCCAGCATTAATTTTTTTATAGTTATTAAGCCCTTTTTTATTGTCATTATATTTTAAACAAGGTTAATTATATCTTAAGCAAAGTTTGGTAAATATTGATTTATTAAACGTTGTTTTGAGTGAGGAAGTAGCGACTATCACATGGAATAAATGGTTAATGAATTCAGCCCATAGTGTTAATGTTATTACGTTTGTAAATTATGTTATTACTTCTGCTACGTATTCATTAAAAAAAACAACGGTGATTCGTACCTTTGTCACAATTTTTCACAATCTCTGGACCTTTTTTTTTAGTTTAGACGGTAAAAGCTCGACTATTACATCAACGTTTAGTTCACCTTTCTCAGACATCTAAAAATAAAAGTATTTTTATACAGTGCAATAATTGTCTCCATTGATGCAAGGTTATCAAAAAAACTTTGGGTATAGCGATTTTTAATTTCAATTATGCATCTAAAGAAAATTTAAAAATGATGCCATCACATATTGCGTGATGACTTCTTGAGTTTTTTTAAATGAGAGCATATATTTTTTTGTATAAGTTTTCGATAGAGTCTTTAATTCTCTATTCAACCATATACCATACCAATAAAATATTATGGAAGTCATACAGAAAAATATCTGATGTGGCCAGCACATAACTTTCTTATACCAGTATATATCATCCTGATGTAAAAAAGTCGTTCTATTTAATTCTTGAATTACCTCAATTAAATTTTATTAGCGTACCTTGAAATGTTTCATTAAAATTTTTAAATAATTAATTATCAGCGTCACTTGATACTGTCAATAATAATTTGTTATATATTTTAATAATTTCTTCTTATTGACATTGACATTTTTGTAACTCTATTAGACATTTCAAATGTCAAACTGTTAAATTTATCCTAAATCCATTTTATGAGGTCAAATAAAAAATTTAAGTTTACATCAGCTTTATTTAAGTAATTAGAAAATATATTTTATTGTCTTGATATAGTAGACATGATTTATAATCTTTCATCAAGAATATATTTTTTTGTAAAGGCAAATACAAAAAAAGTTTGGCCAATTTTGCTCATCATCGAATTTATCATTGTCTTTGGCCTTTAGAACATGTGTACCCTATATAGTCAGAGGTGTAAAATCAGCAGACTGCGGTGGCCAGTAGGTCATTTACTTGATCTTGTTTTTTCAAATCTAAAATGTGAGATTTTTCAAGATAATGCTCCATTAGTACATGAGGACGTTTTTCACCCAGTTCCTTTCATTAAAATACAATTTCCCCCCAAAATGTACAAACTTGGTATCTGCTAATGATCAAAAAGCCTATAACTTTAAGAAAGCTAATTATTCAGCCCTAGGGTCAAAGCACTGGTTTTGGCCAGTTTAAGAGAAATTTATACTTAATCATTTTCGTTTTCTTTCTCTTCTCATCAATTCCGCTGGTAAACTAATATGTATATCTCTTACATGGCCAAAAATCAACTTGTTAATGTTAAGAAAAGGATATAAAATATTGTTCCTAGGTAAAATTCCAATTAAAAATGAAATAGCAAAAGCAAAACACTTGTTTTGACCAAGCTGGTACTGACTTTTTGCCACTTTGCTTTTAATGCAAATGATTTTAATTCAACGATAGGCAGGTATCAGCTATATATCGGTAGGTACAAATTATTTTTTATTTAAAATAAGTGTCAAAATACATTAAAATTTACATAACATTAAAATAAAGACAGAGATAAAATCCTTTTGATTTAATAACCAAACTAAACATATTCTAAATATTTATCAATTTCAGGCACAGCACATGCTCCTCGAGTGTTTTTTTTAACTGGGGTGCTAATAATTTCTTTTATATCCTCGCAGTCGTAAACTAGTTCATCTTTTTTTTTCAGGCCATTTTCAAAAAGTACCACTTTTTAACATTACAGACACTAAGTATCCATTTTCTTCTACTTTCGTTACCTTTCCTGGAAAATAACTATTGTCGTATTGAACAATTACAAAGTCCTCTTTTTTAATGTTGCTTCTAGTAATAGTGGGTGGAGTTTTATCATCAGAAGAAGAATTTTTTCTATCGTTATTTTGTTTTTATTTGGATCTATTTCTTCTGCAACTAGCGTTTCGCTTTTTTTCGAGTTTTGTTTTTCCGTTTGCTTGTTTTGTTTTCTCCCGGTTTTACTGATTTCCCTTTTTTTCTTCATGGCCTCTTCTCTTTTCTTCTTACGTTCTTCTTTCTGTACAAGTAATTCATTGTTTTCCTTTTCTTTTTCTTCGGCCAACCTTAACCTCTGATGTCAATACACTAGTCATCATCTTTCTTTTTCTTGTAGTTTTTTTCTGTTCATTTGAGGAAGTCGCAGTCGGATAAATTAATATGTCAGAGAGTATATTAATTTTCTGTCCGGGAGTATTTACTGTAATATACAATTCAGCATGTACATTTTATTTTGAAAGTTTAGAGTATCGGCGAATTTGTTCTATGTTTGTTATATTTTTTTGTACAAATTATTATATAATAAAATTAACTGTCCTCAAATTCTTTCACAAATTAATTTGTTCACTCCAAGAACGCATTCTCGACAAAATCCCACATTTTACACTAAACGAGTCAATACAATACAATACAATTAATGTTGTTAAAATCACCAATAAATTGTATATGCCATTATTTTAACAAATTCAGTCAACATTGTAATATAACCTTTGCACACAAAATCAGTTGGTAAAATATGCTAAGCAAACTTTTAGTATATAATTTTAGCTTACTGATTTATTGATTGTTCTTTTGCGTGTTATGTAGATACATATAATTTTTTTGTCATTGTTATTTATATTTTTTTATTTTTTTCAATAATTAGTTCTTATTTTGTTTTTCTTAACTATTACTATCTCACTATCTTTTTTTTTTTAATTTAATTTTCAGTCCTTTCAATA
This sequence comes from Rhamnusium bicolor, assembly GCA_029963845.1. Lineage (NCBI taxonomy): Eukaryota > Metazoa > Arthropoda > Insecta > Coleoptera > Cerambycidae > Rhamnusium > Rhamnusium bicolor. The sequence continues at coordinate 43,285 of JANEYF010004957.1, forward strand.
ACATTTATTGTACTATGTTTAATATAAAGATTTGTTACTAAATATTATAAAATGTTTCGTAGTATTTAAGAGTATTTTAAATTGTCCTGTAATTAGGTGTTACCTGTTGGGCAAATAAAGCATATTATTATTATTTACAGGACCTCTTCGACTGATCAATGGTAATACTAATTCAGATGATCTCTGACCGGTACAGAAAAAATGACGTTCAGCACCATCATGTTGAAACCACATGCTCCCATATTTTTGCTGCCTTGTAACTGGCAAAACGCCCAAGAAAATTAAAATAAACTTTCAACCTTTCACACAGCCCTATTATGTTGTTAAGATAATATTTTTGTGTATGGTTTTTGCAAGGGAAATATGAGAGCTGCAAAAAGAGTGTAGACGTTTTCCAACTCTCCGTATGCCAAATCATACGATATTTTCACAGTAATCCAATTTAGTAATAAATTTTTTTAATATTGTATTTCAAAAATGATATACATAATATACATAATGTGAATAACAAATTTAAATGAAATGTATTTAATCATAGACTTTTCGTTTCGTTTTGAATTGACGTTCGCTAGCTGATTACCTTATTTGTAGAATTAAAAATTTTGTTAATAATTATTTTAACAAAATTTAAGAATAATTATAAACAGGTCATCAAATATTATAAAATTGTTTTATACACTGGTCCATTGACTTTTTAAATTTTACTAACATTTACAAAAAAATGATAAACAGGGTGTAATTATCAGCAACATCATAAAAATTGAGTTCGGTCTTGGAATTGTTCCAACGTAATTTATGCTTTTAATTAGACTATTTTTTTTTAATATCTGAGTGTAATATTTATACCAAATTTTATCCAAATAAACTGCTGGCCACATGAATAATAATGTTATTTTCTTGTGTACTTTTGAAGAAAAATATCTTTAAAACGATACGAGGTATCATGATGTGGTGTTGAAAAATTTCTTGCAAATTTCGTCAGAAATATACTGGCTTAACCATGACATCAAACTACTATAGATGAAGTTGTATACGAGGTGCACAATGAAACCTTTGCAATTTTTCAAAATTTCGTTGGTTCCGAAAATGTAAAAAAACAATTGTAGGTTTTTATTTCGCTTATTAGAATGATCTATGGACATATTGAAAGAAACTGTTTTGGATGTTTTTTTGATATCTCTATAATTGCTAGATACATTTTTTTCTGGAAATGAGTCACATTTTTAACATTGACCTATCACTTCTCAGTACACAATTGAAACGAAGATTTTTTACTCGAATTTGATTCAGCAGACATGTATAATCCGGCAAATAATATTCGTTCTGTATTCGTGGCTGTTAAATTTGAGCGATATAGTTTGTACATATATATGTTTGTACAAGGAAAATAAACGTTCCACATCTACCGAGGTTAATGGTGCAAATTCTAAATAATTCACATGGGTAGGCAATAGCGATAATCGAATTAGTCGATTATTTATATATCGCGAGATAATCGAATACTACTTCTAAAACTGGGTAGTACTAATATTAGTAGTTAAGATAGTAATAGTTCTGCGCAATTATTGCACGATGAATGTGACGGTATCCAATTCGATTATTCTCTCAGATTCGAAGTTAGAACCCTCGATCGATAAAGTAAAAAGTATGTAATTAGTTTGTTGCAACAACAGAGTACAACAAACCTATAAATTTGATTTAGCAAACCAGATACAATAATAGGTGTATTCTTTTAACCTAGGGATATGCGATGATACATTGAAAAGTATCGGTATCGCGTATCGTATCGTATCGATTAAAAATTACCGGTTTGGTACAATATCGAACGGAAAAGGACCGATACACGAAGTACCGGTTCAAGACCTATCCGGCATTTGTTAAAAGGGTTTTTAAAATTTTCTTTATTGCCAACAACATAAAATATAAAAACTTTCCATCAAGCATTAATAAATACAAACAAAAATATAAACATAAAATAAGAGTCAAAACTTTAAACTGTTTTGACAAAAATAAACTTATAGATATTACATACAAACACTACTTCAATTTTAGGTAGGTAGTACGGTCACATGCCATGAGCATCTAATCAGTTTCATTAAAATACTTATCCATACCAAGCTCGGTATCGTAGTGGGCCAGAGCGTTAGGTGACAAACGTAGCTGGTTTACTGCCTATCGACTCTCCGGTTCAAATCCCGGTTTCGATTCTGGCAAAGCCGAAGGGTTTGGTTGTGTGTGTCTGCGCTTTCTTCAACTGTGTAACCCCTATCCGAGCAGCTTCGGCTTTGGTTTGGGGGTTGTCTAATTTATGTAGTTTGTTTTATATTTGATGCGGTAGGTACTGGCTAAAAATGTACCGTATCGTACTGTACCTAAATTGTAAGAGCGGTATAAAATATCGGGGATTGGAAAGAAAAGTACCAGTACTCGAAAATATCGTACCGGATCGATCATTCCTATTTTTACCACCAATCTCAACTAGTCTAAGTAGCTTTACAGTTACCCTGTGTAAATAAAAGAATAATTTCTCTTGATATGGCCTCCGTAACCATAAAACTACTTAATGCCCTACTAGTCTGTTATTTTGCAACAATCACCCTATTTTGAGATACATTAAATGAGAAATAACGCCCTAGGGCCTTATAAATATCCAAAACACCCTATGGCATTATAAATTTATAACGTATTAAAATTTTCATTACAACACAACACAAAACAACATCTAAATGGCGATGGCGTTATTGAGATACAAAATATCGTCACCCGAGGATTATAGTGTTCTATATACACTTTTGGGCGAAAATGAGTTATGTACACCAATATTCTTGTTTTGACCAAATGGTCCCATATCCAGTGAAATATGAATGCTAAGTTCCGTAATATCCAAAATATGAGTGACAACATTAACCTATATCCACGACAAACCAACTTTTATTAGGCAATTTTGATCCATGGTATGAATTTGTTCTACATCCGTTTAAATCAGAGCGTTTCATATTCCGTTATTAATTATATTCTATATCCTACAACAACTCTATAGGACTGCCCTCACATCTTGTCGTTTTTGTTCTATATCCATTTTGTTCTATATCCATATCACGACAACAATACCTTAATTCTCTGAGTTCTAGGGAATTTTTGTTCCATATCCATACATATTACATAACCTCCAATAAATATTCATGTTTACATGCACGTTTTGTGAGTTTTCTTTAAATAATATTGAATTTTGTTATTAAAATAAGTGAACAAAATGTGCGATCCAAGCCCAGTGAGTGCCCTATTAATGTATGGGAGTAAGTTTTATTCGACACTATGTTTTCATGAATAAATTGTTATTTATATTTTGACCCATATGCCTTCCTCATGGAAATTTCATTTTAAAGTTTTACAAATGAATGAAAATGATTATTTAGACTATCAGACAGGATCGAAAAAATTTAATGATAAACATATTCCTTTTACAAAAATAAAGCATATTATTTATCAAAAGGAAAGCTTCCACCAATTATCTTTTAGAGAAACATTTGAAGAAGAAAAGAAAGAAGTGAATATTTTAAAAACGAAAGGTGTAAAGTTGTGCGAATTTCCTAAAATAGAGAAACTTAATCAGGCAATTGGCATATCCGAAGAAAAAAAAAAACATGTGTCAAGGCTATGCTTCCTCAAATGCCAGAAGAGGCAAAAGAGTTCTAAAATTTTCTTATAGAAAGAAACTCTAAACCTAAAAGAAAAATAAAAATACCAAGAATGCTTAATTTTCTATATTTTTTAATACGTTTCTTATTATTGTTAAGCTTAGTTATTTAAGATAAAAGATTTTATCTCAAAGAATGTACTGGTCATTTTTTTTTAACTAAATTTTATTATTACTTAACTTAGTTTACTTTATATTTCAAATGTGTAACCCAATAATGTTATTGTTTTCATTTCATTACATTTTTATATTTTATTCTATTGTAGCTATTTCATTTGTATTCCATAACCATTTAAAAGAAATGAGATAATATTCTATATCCGAAAATCTTGTTCTATATCCAGCAAGTCATAAAAAAATAGTAATTTCAAATCTATATCCATTTTTCTGGATGATTTTTATTACTTTTCTTTATAGCCGTTCCACCATATATAAAGAAATGGATAAAATAAGAGTCTTTTATTATATTTGTATCTAGTGAAATATTAAAGTAGCTGGATTTTATTTCCATAACGGAAAAGCAACGAAAAACCTTTAATCAGTTCTGGTGTAAAATTATGAAAAGTGGATATAGAACACTATAATCCTCGGGTGACGATATGTTGTATAGTTATGGCGTTTACAAAAAAAATTTGATTATTACTCTCTTTTAAATCGTTCTAAATATAATAGATGTCAAATTAGTCAATCGTAAATGCCAAAGAATTTTCAAATTAAATAACAGACTAGTAGGATATTAAATGATTAAGACACCACGGGTGTTATATCCCTCTGGCCACTGTCGACTTCGGTACGTCACCTTAATAACTATAACTTAATAGAGATTGGTAGTAAAAGAATACTTCTAATAATTGGCGAGACGTAGCGTTTTGTTTATAAATAGGTACATACTTTATGAAATAATTTAAAAGTAGTAGTTTAAGTTTGAAGTAAGTAGTTATTGTTACCTACTTGTAAAGTAAATATAGTTATTTACGCAACACGAAACCGGAAAGTGATTCTTTACTGGGCGAGCTGGTAGTTTCCAGGACGATCGCCAGCGATTTCTGGAAGCCGGAGAGCAACGGCGCGCGGTTCGTGGGTCAAGAGATAGGGAGGTCAATTAGAAAAGTTTACTGTATTACCTACCTTTTAAAGTGATTTAAATTCCAAGTCGATCCTCCGGTCTTTTTGAGATGCCAAGTGGTCAATTACTTTTTCATTAAAATCTTTTATCTTCTTTATTAATGACCTTTCTATGGTGAGCATAGCTAAAGAATATAACCTTTCCTGACCCATGGTATTTCTTAAAAATGTCTTTATTCTTTTTAAGGTGGAAAAACAACGTTCACTTTTTACGGTAGTCATAGGGAGTGTACACAAAATTTTTAACAGTTTGACACTTTCAGAAAAAGTATTGCACAAATTATTGTTAATAAAAAGCTGTAACAAAGCAACTGCACCTTCACTATTGGAAAAATCTTCTCAGCTATATAATACTTCTAATTCAGTTTTAAGTTTCAAATGATTTATGACTGGATACTCCGTTTTAACTAATTTAAACATGTCTTGAGGGAAGCTTTTTTTATAATCTTTAAATCGATCTGCGTGAAATAAGTGAGACATTGCTAAATGATTACTGAAGCCAAACCTGTTTTTGATCTCAGATGTAATTATATCACAAACTTCTAATGAAATTCTCCTTTTTGATTCTTCCGTTTTACATCTCTGGGCAGATTGCATGGATGTCTCCTCCAAATAGTTATTCAAAATTTTATTTCTGATGTCTTCAATTTTACTATTAAAAACGCCAATACACTTATTTACTGTTATGACATCGATATTACATTTTTTGTAATTGATTGAACAATATATCACAATGAGGCATAACTAAATGAAAAAAATTTAACCAGTAAAGAAAATGGTCATTTTGTAAGTAGTTTTTTAAACCAATAGCTTGGTTTAGAGTGTTGTTTTCTGATTCATTATCAATGATTTTTTCTAAACAATCTAATAATTCTGTTCGATAGGTATAAACAGTCTCTATGCACTTTGTATTAAAATTCCATCGTGTTGGAGCAGCTTTAGGTAATATCACTTTAACAACATTATCTAACACGGTTGTTCTTTTTGGCGATTTTCCAAAGAATGAAGAAAAGCTATGTAAATTAGCAAAAAAAATTTTTATGCTTTTATCCTGACTTGATGCTTTTTGTAAAATTAAATTTAGTTCATGAGCGTAACAATGAATAAACTTTGCTGAAGGATAACTTTTTTTAATTAAACATACTTATTAACTTCTTTTTTTCTTATCAAGAGATGTTTGCTTTATCGTCATATTAGGTTTTGGACGGCCACCACCTTTGAATTTCACTCAGTCTTCATAACTCAACTTATGTCCATCTTTCAGTTTTAATATATTTTGTACAACACTCATATTTAATAGTAAACACCAAAAACACTATTTTACTTAATTTCACGACAAGTAGAGATTTACTAATAAAATGTTCACAAATAAAAACATTAAAAACAACGCGATAGAATTTATCGCTCAACGCCTATATTAAGACTGTCGACTAGCGACTGCTGTACTAAATCGTGCGTTACCGTGTCAGGGTCGTCAGGGACATTGTCCCCTCCAGTGTTTTTTGTCTCTTTTGCTTTCTGACGATTCGCGCATAAGTCTATTTCACTATAATTCGTTATAAATTCGGTCCGTAGCTAGCTTTGAGGACACGTTGTGGATTGACCCAAGATTATTAAGTTCTATAAATGAATAATGTAATGATCTAGATATTGGAATAGTATTGTGCATAGAATGAACTAGAAACTTTAATATATTTTCTAAGAATATTAAAAATATAATATTATATATTTTTAAGAATATTAAAAATATATATATTATATATTTTTAAACTTCAGAAAATGAATAGCTCTATTTTTTATTTGTATGTGGGAGGTCATTGACCAAATGACCCTATAGAAGAACCGCCAATGCCGGAGAGCTCAGTAAAGACAATTTTCGGGTGTGTTGCGTACAATATATTTTCTGCAACCATTTTTGATACTCACAAAAGACTTTTTAACTTGAAATCTCTTGTAAACAAGAGTCATAAAATTCAACTGACGCCGTTATCTAGAGTGTTTAAATGAAGTACCTATCCTAGTGTTGTCAACTAAAAGTGACATAAGGGATCAGTAAAAATGTTACCGATCTCTTATGTAACTTTACCGGGCTAGATCAGTAAATATGTGTTTTCCACTCTAAAAATTGACCAAAAACATTTAACTTTCTGAACAGTTGCAAAGAAAATCATAAAAAACTCCAAAAATTAATAAAAGTAGTACTATTTATTATAAATAAATGCACCGACTCAGTGCCACGCCATCCTACCAGGCGACAAATTGAAAGACAAACAAAGATGGAAGAACCCACCGGCCAATCTCGTTGTCAAAAAAAAAAATCAATAGCAGCATTCGCTATCATAAGTAAAGCTGGCAAGTCTTGCGGCGGGACATAGGCGTATGCATCATAATAAGCGTAATAAAAGAAATTAACTAGTAACGCCATGTCTCGCCGCACTTTTCTGCCAGCTCTAGTCATAAGTTAAATAACGCCTTCGCCTTCAGTAGTGACCGTCGATACACCAACCGGTTGAAAAAAAAAAAGGGACGGCGGCCCTACCGGTCCGAGCCTCAAAGAGTAAAGGTCTTTTGCAATTGCGACACTGTAATCCCTATAAAAACATAGTGGTAGAACGGCACGCGTCCTCAAAGTACCTAAGTAAAATCGCAGTTAGTTTTAAAAGTGATTTTTATACAATATGTAAAATATACAGAGTGTTGCGCTTAAATGTGATACAAGCCTATAACTTCTTTAGGTATGTTTTAGCCTATTGAATTTTTTTTTTTTAGAATGTAGGGCAACAAAAACTCTATCTACGTGTGATACTGTTTTTTTTTATTAGTGCAATACACTGCCAACTGGGATGCGTTTTGTAACGACAAAAACTTGGTCATGACTATTAGCGATTTTTTTTCATTGATTGCATATTCTTATTCAGCATCTCTTAAAACGTCTTATCACCAAGTTTCATCAAAATCGGATTATCTTTTTTTTTGAAATTAGCCAAAAAATAGAGGAGTTACATGCTTGTATCACATAGAAACGCGACACCCTGTATAATAGAAAAATGCGTCTTCCCCAGTCATTTTACTTTTTTTCTAAGTGCATAAGTTTTTTAAACTCAGTTTTGTTTACAGTGGTTGTTTCCGTAAAACTAAAAAAAATATTTATTTTATGAGATAGGAGGGTGGCAAAATAATACCCTGCACCCTAATAATAACAAACTTAGGAGGTTATAATTACTAAAATTAGTACTACTAATATTAGTCGATTATTAAAATATCTCGATTAATAATAATACTTAATAATAATAATAAGATTAATCGATTATTCCCATCACTAAAATTTTCACGAATTTTATACATTGTTTTATATCACAGGTTAGCGCACCATATGCCGTTCTGCGAATGTAACCGTGTTGCTAACAGGCTAAGGAACAAGGGCAAAATTACGTATAATACGTCTGTCCGAGTTTCCAGCTAGGGACGCGCGATACTGTACGATATTTTCGGGTACCGGTACTTTTCTTTCCGACCCTCGATATTTTGTATAGGTACGGTACGGTACGGTACATTTTTAGCAAGTACCTACCTCATCAGATATGAACAGATATTTTAATGAAGTTGATTGGATGCTCATGGCATGTGGCCGTACTACCTACCTAAAATAGGAGTGTTTGTATGTAACATCTATACGTTTATTTCTGTTAAAAAATTTTTGTGGTATTTTATTTTTATATTTTTGTTTGTATTTATTAATATTTTCACATTGGTGGCAAGGTTTTGTATGTTATATTGTTGGCAATAAAGCAAATTTTGAAAACCCTTTCAATAAATGTTGGATCGGTTGCGAATTGGTACTTCGTGTTTCGGTACTTTTCGTTCGATATTGTACTTAACCAGTAATTTTTAATCGATACGATACGCGATACCAGCACGTTTCAATGTTTCGCACATTCCTACTTCCAATCTTAATACTAAGTTGCATATTACAGGTATATAAATAAAAGCATACATATCAATAACATATTAATTAATTTAATTAAAGATTGTTTAAAAAAATAGAATTTTTTTATGTAATTGCTATAGCCCTGAAAACTGCAAATATTTCCGCTGCCTGATAATGAGTTATTTAATTTCTTGCAAAGTTTATATGCTGGGAAATTTACTTAGGATACGACCGGTCTAAGATATTAGCCGAAACGAGAATTGTAAATTAGCTCAAAACAATAAGATACGTATTCTGCGATGATCCATTTTTTAATGTTTACGTATCATAGATATAAGGATTATCACAAAAAATCTTTTTTAGGTCGCAGTGAATGGAGGCCACTAGGGCCATTACGATCCACTCGCAATTTAAATAATTATGTAATGTTATAGAATTGTTTGCAAAATACAATGGCCTTGAACTTAAAAAAAATCACCTGCGTCGCAGATACCCGAACCTTCTGTGGCGAATGCCCCGTGTGCACACTGAGGGGCCTCCACGTAATATCTGATATAGGGAAAAAAATTCTAGATCCACACCTGCTCGGTAAATGCAAATGCAAACGTCATGAGGTTATTTTTAAATTTGTACCATTACATTCACAACTAAAATTAAAAATCGTTTAGGTTTTTTTTTTTCGATAACCTTGTATCAACGGAGAACATTAATTTATTCCATACTTTCGTTACTGTATAAATCCAATTGATAAATTAGTTTTATAAATATTTCAATTTTGAGTTTGAGATTTCACATAGTGAGAGGAACGTAGGCATACCGGGTGTAACAGGATCATGATACATCCCACTTTCCTCCTTTAGTTTTGAAGATAATTGATTGAAATTTGGGATATCCTATATACAAAATAAGCGGCACTTTTTGACGTACAAGTGATTTTTGTTCACTTCCGGTTTCGCTGGAAGTGACTAACTTTCAATTTTTAAATGGAACACCCTGTATATTATTGCATTTTTGAATTTTGCATAATTTTATGATACCAAATAAGTGACATTTCAAACGTCAATATTTTTTATAATATAATTTTTAGTTTTCCATTTAAATGTGACATGATGGTTCCGATTTATTCTAAATGACCCGTGTAATGCTAGAAATATCGAAATCCCGTCAAAAGTACTAAATTACATGATTTATGAGTAAATAAAGGTCATCAAAATGGTTTTGGGGCCAAACTCAATTTTTTCAAATGGAACCATATTGGTACCGTGGTACCATTTATTAGTACTATTAATAAGAAATTTATTTATATGTCGTATTAAAATGTGCGATGAATACAAACAAAATTCTATAATTACAGCTAAAAGAAAATAAGAAAATACAATTTTGTTCTAATTAAATGTTAAAAAGTAACGAAGGTGGCTTTGAAAACAATGAAATATTTAGCTTGTCAAACATTTGTTGGTTTACCGGTGTTTTTATTTTATTGTTAAACATTCTTGTTAATTGTGTTCAAAATGCCGCAAATTTATACAAGAGATGAAAAAGCGGCCATGTTAATTATTTATGGCGAATGTAGAAAAAAATGCCGTTGCGGCTAGACACCCTTATGCCGAACGATATCCTGATAGACAATGTCCAGCGAGAAATTATTTTAATCGTCTTGAAAATCAATTTCGAAGTGAGCCCAACAATGATCCCGAAGAAAATTTCATTCTTGACGAAGGAACGGAAATTAATGTTTTGGCTCGAGTAGAAGTTGATAAGACTGTTTCTTTAAGGCAAATTGGGTTTGAATTAAAAATCAGTCACCAAACAGTAAGCCGAATTTTACACAAATACCACTATAAATCTTTTAAATACCAATTGCACCAGCACTTGTATAAAAATGATTACGAACGTAAGATGGAATATTGCAATTGGATTTTGAATAATGCAGAATAACATGCAGCCAAACAATAATTTTTTGGGAATGATTTTATTTTCGCACGAGTCTAGGTTTACAAATTTGGGATTATTTAACCGACAAAATACAAAATATTGGTCACAAGAAAATCAAAATTTATTACGGGAGGGTAACTTTCAAGTGCGGTTCGGTTTCAATGTTTGGCTTGGAATAATCGATAGTAGAATCATTGGTCCAATAATATTTGAAGGACCCCTGACTTGTGCTAGATACTTGGGATTTCTGCAAAATGAAATTGAGGACAGTTTAGCTGAATTACCTTTCGATTTACGACAGGGAATGTATTTCCAACAAGATGGCGCTCCTCTCCATAATTCAAGGATAGTAATTGATTACCTTCAACGGTAATTCGGAGAAAACGTAATTTCGACGAATGGTACTCTGAGGTAGCTTCCAAGGTCACCTGATTTAACACCCTTTGATTTCTTTGTTTGGGGGTCATTTAAGAAATATTGTCTACTCAACTGCCGTTACAACCCGTGAGGACCTGGAGCTACGAGTAATACGCGCAATTAATAGCATAACGGCCCAGCAATTGGCGAACGTTCTTCGAGAAACAGCTATGTGAGTTCATAAGTGCATTGACGTTAATGGACATCATTTTGAACAACTGTTGTAATGTTTTGTGTTCATTTTTTGTATTCCAAAGCCACCTTATGTATAACAAGGTAATTAGATCTTCTTATTTTCTTTTAGCTGTAATTTTGTTTATATTTATCGCACATTTTAATACGACATATGAATAAATTCCTTATCAATAGTACTAATAAATGATACCACGGTACCAATTTGGTTCCATTTGAAAAAATTGAGTTTGTCCCCAAAAACCATTTTGATGAACTTTATTTGCTCATAAATCACGTAATTTAGTATTTTTGAATGGATTTCGATTTTTCTGGCATTACACGGGTCATTTAAAATAAATCGGAACCGTCATGACATACTTAAATGGAAAACTAAAAATTATATTATAAAAAATACTGACGTTTAAAATGTCACTTATTTGATATCGTTGGATTCAGAAAATTATGCAGAATTCAAAAATCCAATAATATACAGAGTGTTTTATTTAAAAATCGAAAGTTGGTGTCACTTCCGGCGAAACCGGAAGTGAAAAAAAATCACTTGTATGTCAAAAAATGTTGCTTATTATGTATATAAGATATCCCAAATTTCAATCAATTATCTTCAAAACTAAAGGAGAAAATGGTCCTGTTACACCCGGTATATTTTTGGTTTAATACAAACTATTTAAAAACCGAACATGGCGTGATATTTAAAATGGTTTTAGAAATTTGCCATTATTTTAACGATTTTAATAATATAAATTCTCAGTTGTTAATTTTTGGTGTAATTAAAATAATTTGTGATCTAAAAATGTAAGTAAAGTAGTTTATATTCATTGTAGTTTCAGATCACAAATTATAACTAAAAATTTGTATCATTATAGTTGTTATTATAATAATAGCAAAGCCCTAATATTATTTTAAATACACCATGTTTGATTTTTAAAATATTTATGAGATCAAAAATAAATAAAGTTAAATATTTGGTAAAAATTTTACTTACCGCTGTAGAATCCAACAAGAGACATTTCATATAACTCTGTAAAGAAAAATACAAACTTTATTTCAAACTTATTTGCAACATAAAGAACGTCGCACCTTTGACGCTAATAACGAAAATAAATGAACTGATAAAAATAAATGAATAGTAGAATGAGTAGTACAAAGGAAAAACAGTCTATCTTCTATTTCATATATATTTTTTCAGAATTTGTGTTATATAGCACTTACAGTGGGCCAAAATTTTTATTTTAGTAGGTACTGTACAAACATATTTATTTACCTTTATTTTTGCGTCTTGAACGAAGTTTCCATTTTTGATTTTATTAATTGTATCCTCATCTGTGCCGGAATTGATCATGCATGCAGTATGTAATACTTTTGCCAATTCTGCAAGTTTTTGCCCAAATTCCTGCAATTTTTTGTTTAAAAAATGTTAAAAAAAATATATTATTTCTATAATTATTACCGATTCGGCTAGTCTTGCTTGCACGGTAAATATTTCTATAAGAAGTATTGGCACCAGTAAACAGTATAACTTGTACATTTTTTCTTTTGGTGTGTATTACAAGTTTTACTAGTTCCGTATTGTAATATACCCATCTATATATATTAAAACAAATAATACAGTAGCAGAGTTGGACTGCGGCAGGTGGACGAAGTTTTACAATTTTTCTTTTTTACTATATGCACCAGATCTCTACTAATTACAATAGCTTACAACCCAACTAGCATCAAAGTGACGGGAACTGGCATCGGAACTTTAATATAGTTGGCATTACGTAACTGTCACTAAATTTGCGACTTTAGTGTAAAACTCATCTTGTGTTATGCCCGTGTAAAAACAATTACGTAAATTTTACTGAATTCAGGTACTGCATAGTTATTGCATTTTCCAGTAATTGCTGCAGTATGTGCAATGTCGCGGATACTACTCTGCATTAAAAGCATTTTCAACTTTAAAGTGAGAATTAGTATTAATGCCGACTGCACAGCGTTACCAAAGAATCAGGTCAAAGTAATAACAACTGAAAGTGTTCTATTTAAAGTACCTGTAACGTTGTCGGGACATTTCCTTGAGCTTTAAAGTTGTGTAACTTATTAACGACATTAAGTCAAAACTTTCTTATTCGGAACTAATCGAACATGGCACCGAAAAACAGTAAAACAACAATACAGATTTTTCAGCAATCATTGACCTTTTATAGAAAAGTTATTTTACAGTTAAGTGAAGTCAACAATTTAACAAATTATTTGACTGATGCGGAACCGACCCTTATTCGTTGAAATAGATAAATAACCAGGTTAGGAATATTGTCGGGAAAATTGAACATTGCACTGAAGAACCAACAAATGTTGAAGTAAAGAATGTAATTGATTGTGATTGTTTGTGATTTACCATTAATTGTTATTAATTAAAATTTCGCCTACTGAACAAATTCGCAAAATTCAGACAAATGAATAACTTAGGGAAGTTACAAATATTACGAATACGTGAATGATCAGATGACAGAAAATATGGATAATAGTGTCAATTTTGAGCAATCGAGATTTTCACCACATTGAATTTTGTTAGTATTCAAAGGAAATCCTTGAGTTAATCATTTGATTGATTTTCGCTAATAACACTTCCACCTGTCTCCTGTTGATGTTTTAGTCAGTCATTAACGTGGGAACTTTACAGTAACATTTTCGTAGTAGCGTAGTAGAGGCCAGCTACCAAGAAAATGACGTCATTCGTCGCATTTGCGACTTTTTGGTAAACTATTATTGAATGATGACGTCATATTGACATAGCTAAAAATATAATTCTGAAAACCATTTTTTTTATTAAAGATGATCATTTGCAAACATCTTTTATAAATAGATCATTATTACTTCATAACACAAACAAAAAAATGTTTTCCATCAAAAATTTTGCATTTTCAAGTGTACACATAATTTTTAAACATTTTTTTTTTTTTTTCGAAAAAACAATTTCACATATTTCATTCAATCGATTTAACTTGGACATATTGACTTCAAAATTGTAATTTTATAATTTTGAGCATTAAACAAGAATATGAATATAAAATTTAATTTATTTTCTTTTGTAATTACATTTTGAGAATAATTTGACATTATTGAGTATTTTTATTGATGCAGGGAGAATGTTATAAAATTTTGAGCCGTAGTAGAGAACTGTTTTTTGTACAGTTGTGTTGTACGTGATATTTGTTGTATCTTAATATTTAAATTTGTGTTGTGATCATGATCAATACTAGTATTTAAAATATTTTTATTTTTATAAGTAAATAGCGGAGCAATTTTCACATACAATAGATTAATATCAAAAACTTGAAATTCTTCAAATAAAAACTCGGAAGGGTATTGCTTTCTTTTTTGTTTAAAATTATTTTGATTACATGTTTTTGAGATATTTGAAGTGTTTTTACATGTGAGGGGTAGGTTCCTCTCCTCCCCAAATTATTATTCCATATCGTATTATAGATTCGGCCATAGCGATATCAGTATCTTCACTATATGGGTAAGCATTATTTTATGGAGACAGTAAAATTTTTATATATATTAGTTTTCGAATATTAGTATTTAAGTTATTTATTTGCTCGGTTCATTTTAAATTTTGTCTATGACAACTTCCAAGCACCTTATGTTGTCGTTTTTTTTTCAACTCATTAGTACATTTACATTTTGTTTTATTTTCTGAAAAGCATTTGAATGTATGTAATTTTAAGTTATTAATATTAGATTAATTTTTATCATAAATACTGAAGCAAATGAATTTAGTTCTATTCAAGATTTACAGTTAATAAATTTTCGGAGAGCCATAGTTGTAATTTAGCAAATTCAATTTCTACTTTTTCTTTTAGATATAGTCAGCTATCCTCCTCAACTAGAAGAACAGTGTCGTCAACATAAACAATAATTTTACCTTGTAATTAAGGAATAATATTTCGTTAATATAAATAATAAATAAAATAGGTCCAAGGACCGTTCCTTGGGGTATACCAAAGGTTATTTCCCTTAAGGAGCTTCTGATATTTCCAACTTTTACACACTGTCATCTAGCGTTGAGGTAACTAGTAAATAATTTATTGGTTACACTTCTAACGCCATAATTGTCAAGTTTGTTAATTAAAATATCATGTGACACGGTGTCGAACGCTTTGGCCAAATCTAGAAATATTGAAATCTGTTTCTTACCTTTTTCAATCGAGTTATATAGTGTTTTGGTTACCTCGTATATAGCATCTTCTGTACTTATTTCATCACGAAAACCATATTAATTATTTGACAACAATTTGTTTTAATTTAAGTGATTAGTCTACTTTTCATACATATTTCTAAAACTTTATCCAAGTTATTAATAACCGAAATTGGCATATAATACCTAATACGGTCCTATCTCCTTTTTTTGATCATGGGTGTTACAATGTCTATATTTAACTCACATGGAAACTAATTTCAAGGATCAATTTTTATTTCTTTTTTTGAATAAATTTAAAATACTACTAATGGGATTAAGTTGAAATTTGACATTGTTTTATTTTCATATACAGAATGTTTCATCTGGATTAGACCAGGATAAAATGGTGAAGTGTCCATACCGAGAGAAACGTGCAAAATAGAAAGCAATAAAACACAAATTACGTACGTGAAGAACCCCCAGGAATGTGCCGTCAATGAGACACGATTACCATCCCACACCCTAAGTCATGAAATTAATAACAGCCGTACGTTTTCGTTCACTGCACCTTATATGATTGTTGTCACAATACTTCTATGCCATGTTCACACTGCCATAACTCAACAATTATCAGTCACAAGGCTCGAAACATTACACACATCTTAAAATTTAACACTGAACTGACAATGAGTTATATCACCTATGCGCTTGCTAGGTCCTCTTCGCGTTCGGGTCAATAGGGAACTTGCAAATTTTTTTTTTACTTCATAAAAATGTTCTACAATACTAAAAAATAAGATATGCAAAATATGACGCCTTAATTCCCAATAATAAATTTGTTATAAATTATTAAAGTTTCGCGCGCGAGCGAACCGTTTCAAACAGGTTGAAAAGCGCGGGAGTAGTCGTGACATAACACCATACAATTTACAAACGACGGCGGAGATCCCAGCACT
Organism: Rhamnusium bicolor; assembly: GCA_029963845.1. Lineage (NCBI taxonomy): Eukaryota > Metazoa > Arthropoda > Insecta > Coleoptera > Cerambycidae > Rhamnusium > Rhamnusium bicolor. The sequence goes on from JANEYF010004957.1 coordinate 59,703, forward strand.
CGACCGCTTGATTTCAGATAAATTTTAAGTGTATACTTAAAATGGAAACAAAAACTCCTTATTTTAAATATTGCACTTCCGCAAAAAGCGTGTAGAAGAAATGAAAAAGACATTTCACAGAGCAGTAGGTCTCTACATGTGTGTGATCATTTTAATGTAAGTACATTATTAAATACTATATGTCTATCTACTAGTTTTTTCGCAGGCGGGCAATAAAATATTCCGAATTCCGAATTATTGAATTTTAATTAGGGTAGGATTAAAGAAAGAATGTGTATACAATGTTAGAAAATAAGATTAGTAGATAGAATATAATTTAGTGATACTAAGTAAAGGTAATTTCCTGGTGCTAAAGTAAACAGCTATTTATTATTATACTCTTCGCAAATACGATTACGAAGAGTATATTGCATTTGATCGGGACATTTCTAAAATCGTTAATATCGCTCGCAGAGAAAAAATCATTTCGTTCGTCATCGAATTCTGAACAACTTTCAAAATGTCCGTCTGTTCATCTGTCCGTCCGTCTGTCCATTGTTTTTGAAAAAAATCAAATAGTAAATAAAAAAGTTATAGGACATTTTATTTAAAAACATGAATCTACAGAGGGTTGCAATTTTCAATGTGCTATTAAAATTGAAGTAATTTTCTATAGACACGAAAATTCTGTAAAATATACTACCACAAATTTCGCCTACGCAGTCGGCATCATCGGGAGATGAAAAAAAGTTGGAAATTAAATATGTGATCAATATATTAGGTATTGTAAGAATGAATCTTAGTTTATACTATAAAATATACTGCCACGCATTTCGCCAATACAGTCGGCACCATCGGAAGAGAAAATTAAATATGTAGTCAATACATTAGGTATTGTAAGAATGAAGTTTATAAGACAAACACAAGATTCTTTTCAAAAAACTGCGAAGAGTATCCTACAGAATGTGCAACAATTATATAAAAGTTCAATAACACTACCGTCTGCGAAGAGTAAAATGTTTACCTCTAGTATATATATAGTATATACTTATATATACCTTTCCCTTGCCCTTTAATTTATTCTATTCAAATCTTACATTTATCTACTATGTGAATGATAACACGACACAATCACTTATTTCCCTTGCCCCAAAACATAGTACGAAAATACCTACGATAGGTAATTATACATTTGCGCAACATTTCCTTTGCAGCAAATGTCTTCTTTAGAGACACTTTACACGTGTGTACAAAAAAACACGAAAAATATAGAAGTGGCTGTTGTAAAGAATTACCCTAAATTCTTTCAAACATAAGACTAAGTCTGCTAAAAATGCTTAGTTGCGACTAAGCATTTTGTAGTTATTTCATTTTATTCCGTGATCAAGTCATAACTATTTTATGTTTATAAATTATTACTAAAAGCTAAAAAAATACATACTTCTCTGCCTTGACCCCGCGGACCTCTCCAAGGGAAAAACTTTCACTATTTTGTATAAAAGATGCCACCATAAACATATCCACTTTAGGCAAATTATCAGATTGGCCCTTTGAAAAACCTTGTTCAGTCATTTTAAAATATCTGTACAACTACAGTAAGCGGTACTATAAAACACAATTATATATTTATATCAGAACAGTCACTAACAAATCAACCACAGTCTAATAACACCATATTGTACATATGTTTATATAGAATGTCATACTTTGTTAATTTGTTTGTATTATTATTTTTAAGTATTTTATAAATGAATTGATTTTTAGTTTTCTTTTTTTCTGTATATAATATATGTATATATTAATATAAATCTTACTCTGTACCCCATACAAGTTGTAAATAATCTACTTAATTGTGAATAAAGATTTTAAATTGGAATTGGAATTGGTAAACATCTGATTGTGTTGCTTCCCGGCGGGACGACTACCGAATATTGTATGGTGTGACGTCACAGTCAATAGTAGCTCGTTTCGGGCCACTTCAATTTTATCGCTGTTTAGATCCTTCATACTGATCGTGTGGAATTAGAAATCTTATTTTTTTGGGAAGTACACGTTTTATTACAACGTTACGCTATGTTTTTTAGTATTATTTTTATTTTTAAAATTATAGGCAAGTTCCCTATTACTCCACATTGATTTAGGATACAAATATATAGAATTAATGAGCTCGGATTGCACTGACATTTTATAGGTGGTCTTTTACATGGCGGACTAGTCTACCATTACCATTTGGCCTAGTTCAATTCAACAACTTTTTTTAGTAAAATAATTGCTGATGCTGTTTGTAATTCACATCATTACCCAATAAATATTTCTAGGTCAGGCGACCAAATTACAAGTCGAAAATGTTTATTGGGTAGTAGGCTTATTAGGTTTTGCAAATAATGTTTATTTTAACTTGTCAGTTCAGAGGAACATGTTTCCATCAATTGACACCAAATTTGTTAAGAAAATGTCGTCACAAAAAAAAAACAAAAGATTAATCAGTAGTACGTCACAAGCAAGTGTTCCTCAGAAACTTATCACCATTATTGAAAATCGTTCCTCACAGTCATTTGAAAAAGAAGAAATTGATCTCCTTAAAAAGGGATTCAATTTTGCATTACCTGCCTCTGAAGGCATTCTACATGGGATTGTTGCAAGTGTTGAAAGATAAATTCAATACCTTCCTGATTCCTCTAAAGGATTTGCCAGGGAAGCTTGCAGGAATCAAATCTCCACAAATATTGTTATTAAAGTAAATAGAAAGTCTGAATCCACAGAGGATAGAAAAATTATTAAACGGTTGCGTGAAAAAGATTATTTTTACTTAAAAGCTGATAATGGTAAAAATGTTATTTTAGATAAAATGGTAGACAAGTTGATTAGTAATGGTCCTTATAAGGAACATTTTAGAAATCCATTACCAAAAATGAATACTAAGTAAGAAATGTACTGAAATCCTGTAACAACCTTATTACTCCAGCACCAGCGTCTCAAATAAAAAGTTAGATGTAACTAATCCAAGTGTACCTAAGTTGTACTGCTTGCCTAAGATAAACCAGGAATGTCGGTACGTTCTGTTGTTTCAGCAACTGGATTGCCGACTTACCACCTATCAAAATGGTCATGAGTGGAGGTCGAAAGTTTTCCCATTGCACCACCTAGTTTCTCTGTGACTAATTCGAATGATTTCATTAATAAGGTGAAAAATGTCCAGTTGCAAAAATATGAAGTTTTGATCTCTTTTGACGTTTGTTCAATGTTTTTCAGTGTTCCTATACCACAGTCCTTGGACTACCTTGAGGATTTACTCGAATCAAACAATCTCAGTAAAGATGTAGTAAAAGAAAATATTCAACTCACTAAACTTTGCATGAAACAAAATTGCTTTCCATTCAATGATAATTTCTTCGTACATGAAGAGACAGCAGTGGGTAATTCTTTGTCACCATTCACTGCCGCCTCTTCGTGAACATCTTCAAAACAGAAGCAAAAAAAGAATTCAATTATTTCCCAGAGTTTGGCTTAGGTATGTGGATGATACTTTTGCAGTGTTTGATACAAAAGTCACTGATATTGATTTTGTTTTTAAATTAAACAGTCGTTTCGTGTCAGTTAAATTTACATATGAAATTGAAAACTGTGGACAACTACCATTTTTAAATGTACTAATAATAAGAATTAGGAAAAATAAGTTGGAATTTGACATACATAAAAGATACCAGTACTTTAACATATATTCCTAAAAACTCTCACCATTATGTTTAACACAAAATGGCGAATTTTAATTTCCTAGTTCATCGCCTATTAAGCTTCCCCCTTAATAAAGAAAAGTTTGAAAAAGAAAAGGCTTTGATTAAGAATACAGGTGCGAGTAATGGATATTTTGTAAGTTTAACTGATGAAGAAAATTTAAAGACACTTCGAATTTCCTCTACCTTAAAAAAAAAAAGAGAGAATCCGAAATGTGTATCGATTCCATGCAATTCTCGATTCACTTGTGGTATTGGTAAGTTTTATAAAGATAAAAGTGGGTATAACAGTGGTCCACTCATGGGGAAATAAACTACAACATCCTTTAGGCAATGCAAAAGACAAAATTAAAACAAACGAAAAGTCGGAATTTTGCGAAATTAGCTGTAAGGTAATCAAAAGTATGTTGGACAAACTAGACGATTGATTCAAACTAGCTTTAATGAGCATATGGCTCCTCTCAAATAGGGTAGGGCAGATGTCTAGTGTTGTCCAACATGCGTTTGAGGACAACCATAAAATAGATAATAACAATTTAAATGAATGAATAGTGACATAGGGTCATTTTCATATAGTGCGCTCTATTGGTTAGTGAGTCACGGTTCACTAAACCGTAATAATATTTAGGTATAAACAGGATACATTTTTAGTATAAGGTTAGTTTTAATCATCTCCAAATGATGTCAATTTGGTTGACGAAACGAGCGTCAAGTGCAATATATGGTGTTTTGGTGTTTTGTAGAAAATTACGACAGTGTTAATTTGTTAAATTGTTGAAATACTGTTGTTTTATTTTAGTGATTTTGTATTTAAAATATCTCAAAAATGAGAAGTTATTGATTAGTTACAAAAAAGTAAAAACACGTGATGAGGAATGAGCCTTTGCTTATTGTTAGAGTCCTGGATGAGAACTACCGGCATTCCTATTAATGTGTGTTCCTACCATCGTTAGTCAGAAGTAAAATTGTCTAAAATGAGTGTAATGAATGAACTAGAGAAAATAACAGCAAATTTCATATCGGTAAATTATGGTAATAAAGTGCATAAAGCATTCCAAACTTCAAAACTAAGAATTCACCGGTGACAAAAAAGTTAAAGAACATTTCAATAAATCAGATTCATAACCCGAAATCAACCAGTAGCGTACGATATAAAAGTTTCAAGTGTTAAAGTGAATAAGGTACTAAGAAAAATAACATCCTGTTTAACAATTTCGACAAAATTGCTACTCACACTCAAATGATATATGTACAAAGTTTGAAAACTATGACTGTAATTATTCCAGAATTAAAAATAAAAATTGATAAAAATTAAAAGTTCAACATCCTGGATTTCGTTAACGGTGCGAATATCACAAGATGTTTATTCGAGAAAACATTCTTAATTTCATGTGATCTACCGATACTTTCCGTTTGTACTTTATGAACTTAACATTTTATTTTTGTATCTGTTATTCCGGCTCTGTGTATTCATTACTAGATATTAATTTATTTAGAATGCATAAAAAATGGTAGCAATTATAAGATATATCGTGATTATATATTTTTTTACATAGTAATAAATTTAATTGGATCAGTATAGGAAACATTACGTTTAAATATTAATTACTAATAAAACGGATTAATTGGCATTATTTCCAAGATTAAGATAATGAATACAACTAATAAAAAAATGTTGTTTGGTTGATACATTACCTTACTGGTACTTGAAAAATTTCCACTACGAACAACTCCAATTATTACAACCGTTTTTGAAAAATTTCGTAGGAATGGTGAACAATATGTTTAAGAGAGCCGCACATTTTAACATAAAAAGTTTATACACTACTTTTTCTCCCAACCTACATATTTTATGAAGAGGTCAAAATGGATTTCATACCTCATTAAATAGGTTTTCGAAATTAATATATGTGTTATCGAACACCTCCAGGGTTAATGAGACATTCTTGAATGATCAGTCACGCAAATCCTCACGATATTGTGCTTTGTTTGCATAAAGTTCTCCAAAGAGAGAAATTCAAGAGAGAGAGATCAGGTAATCTGGCTGGCTCTTTTGTGAATCCATCGTCCGAGATTCAACCCTCCAAAAATTGGCGGACGAGGGTAACATAATGTGAGGGAGCCCTTTTTAGTTGGAAAAGTAGTCCGTTCTTCAAAAAATGTTTTCGGTTGCAAGTATTTGGATAATTATAGTATTCAAATCCAAGCAGTGGCGTTACTTGACAAGACCGGAATCGTATGTAAAGTAGCTACATACGGATTTTTATACTGATTTGTCTTTACAAACATTAGATTCATTTTTATGTCCCTACAGTTGTAAGGTATGAAATACATTGTTTAGTGACAAGAAATGACATACATATCCTGGGTGTCCGGAAATTATGAGCTAACAATTTAGAAGATAATTCTAGTCATAAAAATAATAATACAAGTTCGTATAAATTTTTTTTGAAATCTCAGTATTAACGGAGTTACATAAAACCTGTATTTTTATGCATGTTAGTTAAGGTTTAACAGGATTTAGGGAATTTCGCAAAACTTGAAACGCGTTCTTCTCAAAAATGGTTGACTTTATCGGTTTGAGACAAGTGAAACTTTCTGTAAGATTTTTTAATGGCCTTTAATGGTAGATTATTAAATTAAAAAAAAAATGCAAATAAAAAAGTCCAGTCAAATTTGTAGCCCACAATGGGGCTTTAAGCCCGTTAGAGCTGTATAATTTTTATGAAAATTTTGGTATGTATTATGTCATATATAACAAGTGCGCCAATTTGGAAAAATCGCATCACTAGCAAAAAAAGTTGTGACAAAATATTAATATGAAAAAATAAACATTAGGGTAATTCCGTTAATATTATAGCAGTCCCTCGTTGTCGGCGCCTCTTGACTGTAAGCGGTTGAAGGAGAGGTTGGCACTACCGGCTGTCATTAGAGTGTGTACGGACTTCTCGGCTAATTTTCTATAGTTTTGTGGATGCATTTTTGTTTTCTTTTTGTAAATATGTATGAAGTAAAGGTGTTTTAGTTTACTACCTGTGATATTCTGTTCTCCCGTCCTGGCTCGACTATAGTCTCAGAAGTGGATGAGCAACAAGTAAACAAACACCAGTGAACTTTATGACACTGTTTAAACGAGATTCAGTAGCTTCCTTTGTAAGCGTACGTAAACGAATCACAAATTACTTAACTTGTGCAATGGAACATGCAGAAAAACAGTCATCGGTAAACGCGAGTGCTGGTTCGAGCAGGGAAACTTACAGCGATATCTTATCACAACACGGTAATACAGGCGTTACACATCACAAAACTCTCACAAAGGGGGTACAAACATCGAGAACAGGAATACGGGAGAATTATAACAAGTTTTAAATATTGTAGCTAATTTAACTGCCCAGTTAACGAATTTGCAGACCCAATTTATTTCAATGCACTCCAAGGATGGAGGAAGGTCCACGAGATTTCCCACTGATGCCCAACATGAAATTCTAGAGTTCAATCCTGATAAAAATTCAGTTACTGCCTCACACTCCATTCAAACTGTAGAAGACTTACAAGAATTGTACTCACTGGATGATCGCAACATGATTATTCTAGCAAGAAGGAAGCTGAAAGGTGCTGCTGAATTGTGGAAACATAGCGAACGAAATCATTCTAGTTGGAAGTCCTTTAAGATAAGTTTTTAACAACGTTTGATTTGAAATTACCATCTGTTGAAATTCATCGACGTCTAAGTGAACGAATACAACTCTCTGGTGAGTCATTAAAAACATATGAATTCTTCGTGAAGAATTTAGCAAGCATACCAAATATCGATAGGGTAAGTCTTATGACTTAGGTACTTACTTATATTATTCAGGGCTTGAGAGATTTACAGTTAGCTAGTCAATTTTATACGAATTTACCTATCTCAACTGACGAACTTTTGGCAAAGTCTGAAATTTTTTATTCATTTAACATACCATATAAAACTATTTCTAAAAAAGGAGAATCTGAGTAAACCACCTCAAAACATAATTCGAATAAGATTGATACTTTCATACAAAATTCTACCACAACTAGTACCTCTACTACATAGAAAAGAGAATTTTCGATAAATCAATTTGCCCCTACTGTACCAATTGTTCTCATAGAATGAAGGATTGTCCGCAAATTATATGCATGAAATGTAATGATCAAGGTTATCTAGCACGAGATTGCCCTTCGAGATCTGCGATCAGGTTGGTTAACGTATCTAAAAGTATGACTGTTCCAGTCACTGTAAATGGACGGACCATCAATACCCTCATAGATACTCGTTCTTCAGTAGACTTAATATCTGAGAGTTTGGCGAAATCTATCGAACTTGGCATTTTAAATGGATCCGAGCCAACACAACTAGTTGTGTTTTCCGTAACGTGTCAAAGTGCAGAAATGGCAAACATTTCTGTCGAAGTCAATAAATTTGAATACAACATGACTTATTTAGTTAGGGATTCTGACATACCAGTTTCTTTCGTTTTGGGTGCAGAATTTTAAAATTGTCCTAGAAGTTATTCTTACGGCACAAAATTGGTCCCCGTTTATTACAACTAATTATCCTGATAATGACTATGATACACTGCCCGACATCAAAATTGCTTTCTATGTTCCTGAAAATGTAAAATAAAAAATGTATTCACCTATCTGTCAAGCCAATTCACAAAGTCATTCTTCACAACCACATTTCGAAATGGAAATACGAGTCATGTCTTCTGAACCAATAGTTTTTCACCCCCGTAAATTTGCCAAACCAGAACGCAAATTTATAGAGGCCACCGTGGAAAATCTTCAAACCCAAAGTATAGTATGTCCTAGTACATCCAATTATGCTAGCCCAGTTGTCATTGTTGAAAAAAAATGGCGAAAATCGAATCACCTCCTCCTTAGATTAATGACCAAATTGATTCTCTATCTGAAAAAAACTGCTTTTCTGTACTTGGCCTTAAAAATGGATTTTTTGATGTACTTGTATCTGAGTCCAGTAGGAAATTTAATAAAAATAATCTCTTCGTAGTACCCCGCTCTATGCGCCGAAATATCGTGTAAAGTGCTCATTATAATAATGGACATATTGGTGTAGATAAATCTGTGGACTTAATCTTGCGGTCTTACTGGTTTTCTAAACTTCGTCGTTATGTTCGAAAGGACATAAACAACTTCATTCCATGCTTGACATATAATCAGGACACTGGTCAACCACGTGGTCGACTCCATAGTATTGACAAAGGAACTGTTCCGTTTGATACTTTACATTTTGATCACATTGGACCCGTAAGTGAGCTTGGTTTGCGATACCGTCACATGTTATTGATTATTGACTGTTATAGAAAGTTCCTCTTTCTGCTTCCAACTAAAATGACATCAACAAAAGAAGTATTAATCACCTCCTTCGAATCTGTGTTCAACATTTTTGGTTCTTGCTTATTAGTGAGCGTGGCACAGTATTCACCTCCGTCGAATTCTCGACTTTTATTGATCATGCAGTGCAAACGATATAACAGCACAATTGTAAATCTGCTTTCAAAAATATTGGCCGATAACAATAAACAATTGTATCTTGAATTAAACAAAATTCAGTAGATGTCGGATAGTAATAATCAACGCAGTATAGGGACTACACCTTCACAAATACTCTTTGAATACGATCCTCGTACTCAGTGATCAACGACTCCGCTAGATTAGACAAGCCGAAGTACAAAAAACTAACAAACAGAATAATGATCTATGTCGATAAGAACCCATCACTTTTCACCAGCGAGATCATGTACTGATTAAATCAAATACCGTCGATTTAAGCAAAGCGAAAAAACTGCAAAGAAAATATTTTGGACCGTACGTGGTAACCAAGGTTTTGAATAATGACCGCCGTATTGTTGAAGAAATACCCGGAGCACAAAGAACTCGAGATTCTTTTCAGAGACGTGTTACCCAGTGAATGTCTATGACCCTATCTCTCGGATATTAGTCTATCGACTACTTCGGCTGAAACTGATCCGAACAATGAACCTCTAGATCAAGGTCGATCTGAGGATCAGAATGGCCCATCTGTAGCAGTTTCTACCGTTGCCAGCGCCGCTGGACTGTCAGGGAGAGGTTGGTAGTACCGGCTATCGTTAGAGTTGTGTACGAACTGCTCGGCTAATTTTCTATAGTTTTTTGGATTCATTTTTGTTTTCTTTTGTAAAGATGTGTGAAGGTGTTTTAGTTTACTGCCTGTGATATTCTGTTCTCTCGTCCTGGCTCGACTATAATACTAAAATTTTGAGAAAGGGTTATATGAACTTGTACTATTATTTTTATGAGTAGAATCACTACCTGAATTTTTTTCTCATAATTTCCGGATACCCTGTATATTTTGTAATAACAAGGAATAAATAAATGAACAATATGTATATTACAATATTAATTTAATGAATTAAAATTATCATTAATCAAACTGATTCCTTTCTGGCTCTCTAAAATTAAACATTTCTAGCCTTAGTACTAGAATGTCATAAAGCCACAATCGCTATTTTAGCCAAATTGTAAATCACAAAATCTGAAATTTCTCTCAAGAAATATAAAAGCTTTTTTTAATCTAATATATTTTATCAAAGATTATTTACTCCATAGATAGTCAGTCGTCAGCCGTTATACCTATAAATTTTATCGCTCATAAATGGGAAGTCAAACGGTCAGAGAGATGTAAGAGTGAAATGAAATGAAACTGTGAGGCATTTCAAATAATTTCATTTCTCTCTGATACCTCTGACTGTTCGTTTCATCTTCCACATTGCCCCAGTTAAGTTGTCTACCAAATAACTAGAGGTGGATATAATGCCTTATAACTACTCCAGATTAAGATTTTCAATAAATGCACAATTATTATTGTGTATTATATACATGTTTATTTAAAAAAATAATAAATACGTATCTTATGTTAAATATAAATATTCTATTAATTACAAAAAATAGTATTTTATAATCATTCACTCCATCAATTTCACACGTCGCTTACACCACGCAATATTATTTACACTAAAAAAAAAGTCAATTATCACCATTAATGTTACGACCTTGTTTTTTGATTTGCAGATTTAATACATCTTCCTTTGTAACATATTTCCGTTTGATGCGAAATTTCAGTTGACGTGGAAGTTCTAATAGCTTTCATCTCCCAAGGTTCCACCTCAAATGTTCTTGTTCCTTCAGATTTTGAAAACGTTGCAGCTATCGTTGGGGCTAACTCAGTGGTTTCCACGCTTTCATTAGTAGTGTTGTTGATGAGACCTTCTACTGAAGAAGTTTTTAATGGAATTTCAGTTATTTCCTGCGGAAAAGTGGGTGAAATTGTTGTGGTCATTTGAGAAACAGTTTCTTGTTCAATAACTGAGACAAGAGTGGTTGAAGGGACATTAGGTTTTTCTGTTTTACTAGGTATACCGAACATTTCATAAATGGTTTCAAAAATACTCCTTTCCGTTGAGGTTATTGGCATATCTGTGGTATATGTTTCCGTTACAGATTCAGTATTACCAATAGTCGTTTGGTCATCAGGGGATTCTGTTAAGGAAATGTTAACTTTTTGGCTTTCATAATTGTTTTCAGTTGCAGATTGGATTTCATCGGATTTATAATAGTTCGTTTGATAGTTAGGCTGCTCCGTAGAAGACACATTTATCTTTTGACTGTCATAATCATATGTGTCTGAATTTTGTTCCAACGCAGGATTGTAATTGATATAAGCCTCATAGTTTACGACGGGCAACTTGGAATAATTTATGTTATCGTCAAATTTATTAACCCTGTTATTAACTTTAGCAATATTGTCAAACGAGTTAACAACAGAGTAGTAATTCTGCGATTCAGCTACTTCAAAATGATCTACAGGTTTCTGTCTAACCAATTTCCAAACTCCTCTCCGACGACCTTTTTTCTTCTCTGGTTTTGCAGTTGTCGTCTCTTTTATCTTACTATAATCGTTTATTTCCTCAAATATTTCTTGCATTGCTTTGGTATCTTCTCTAAAAGCTTCTCCACTAATTTGCTCTGTACTTGAAACAGTAGGAAGGACGACTGGTTGTTGAGTAGTTTGTAATTGATCTTCTGATTCTTCTTTATGTTCATTTAAAATTTCATCTTCGACTGTTTGATTGGCTGGAGCATATTCTGTAAACAAATAATTATATTATAACTTCTGTTTCAATAATTATTTGAATTTCTCATTAAAAATAATAAATATTTTCATTGGGTATAATAGCTACAATCAAAATAACAAGCGACTTGGGGTGTCATTTTTTTTGTTACTAATTAAACTATGTTGTTTCATTTGCTTTGAGGAACTTAGGAATCAAACACTTTTCATCCGGGGATACGCACCAGTTAAGTTCTCTTTAAAACGGCTTCCTTCTAGAGAATTACCGTCAGCTTACCTATAGAACAAGTAATAGGGGTGTATAGGTAATTGTGTGTGCAATGAATGACGGAAGTTGGCACCTAGGTTTAATAGGTTATAGGTACTTAAATCTGTCAACCCCATAACTGCATTTACTCCCATCCTTAAGTAAGGGTAAAAACTTTAAAATGCTATATTTTCGTAACAAAATGAGCTAGCATCATCTTTTTTTTTTCAAATTATGTCCCTCACCTCACCATTGTTTCAAAAAGTCATTCTATTTTTTGATAAGTTTATAGTTTTCATGCAAATGTACATAATGTGTAAACAAAAAAGCTATATTGAGACAAGTTCTTCAAAAAATTGTAAAATTTAAGCTTGAATAACTTTAACAACTTTGGTGTATCTCTTATAATAAACTTGTAATGCCGAATTTAGTAAGGACGTCTTAATATACAATCTAGAACACGAAATTCGATAAGTAGGGGAGGCGCAAATTGTATGCAATTGCTGCAAAAAAAATCCTATTAAAGATGGTTGACATTAATTAACGATAAAGTGAAGCAGACTGGTAATAGTGAGATTTATTTATGTTAATAATATTATTTATTAAATATTAAATAGTTTATAATCATCAAATTAGCGAGATTAAGTTTTGAGATTGATGAATTATGTTTTATTATTTATCTTTTTAATCCTTTGCAAATTATATTGAATAGGTATGAAGTTATATAAATGACCAGTGCTGCGTCTGTTGTTATTTCCCAAGTAAGTTCTTATGGAACTACGACGAAAATTTTTACGGTACCGAAGTAGTCCCTAGGAGAACCTAGGACCTAGATATTAGTACCTGGCACAGATACAGCTAAGAGGCTTTGACCAATACCATAGATGTAGATCTAAGATAAGAACTGCTCGATCAACTCCAACAGGGTTATAAACTTCAACAGATCGATTAACTCTAACAGGACTCTCAACTCCAACAGATCTATCAACTCCCAACAGGTCTATCAACTTTAACAGGTCTATCAACTCTAAAGGACTCTCAACTTGGTCAACTTTAATAAGTCCATAAACTCCAACAGATCGATCAACTTTGGCAGATCAATCAACTGTAACAGGTCTATCAACTTCAACAGATCGATCAACTCTAACAGGCCTACCAACTCCAACAGGTCTGTCAACTCTAACAGGTCGATTAACTTTAGCAGGTCTGTCAACTCCAACGTATCTATCAACTCCAACAGGTCTATCAACTCTAACAGGTCTATTAACTCCAACAGACCTGTTTCATCTATTGAAGTTGATCGAGCAGTTCTTATCTTAAATCTACGTCTATGGTATTGATCAAAGCTTTTTAGCTGTCCTTCCCCTCGATAATAACATCTAGGTCCTAGGTTCTAATAAAAATGTTCATCGTAGTTCCATAAGATTTACCAAACAAGACTTACAGGTTTAATTCAATGCAGATCGGGGCTTTTGTCCGCTGAGTAGTTGTTTCCTGTAAATCTTTTGCAGTATATAGTTTAGCCCACCAGAGTTATAGGTCGCAGTTCTTGGTACCTGCTTTGCAGGTTGCTATCAGTCACTAAGACATCAGTGATGTCTGACAGGTAGCAGCACTGACCACCAGAGGGATACACTTATCACTCACTATATCTGTCTTGCCTAGTCTGCTTTAGGCTAGCCTGGCTTGCTATTATTATTTGTCTTTTCTATTACTTATGGCATACTGACGAGAACATAACAAGTTCGAAACCGGTCTATGTCTAGTGAGGAATTGACAAATGATCTTAGTTACCAAACAAGACTTGAAGGTTTAATTCAATGCAGGTCGGGGCTTTTGTCCGCTGAGTAGTTGTTTTCTGTAAATCTTTCGCATAATAAGATCGTATTCAAGAAATTTTAATTAGTTTTTCATAACTTCTCTTCGTTTGTATTTTTTTCATTTTTGAATTTTTTTACTAAAATGTTTATTTATGAAATATGATATGTTTATTCTAACATAGTTTATGATATCGAATAGCATAGCCAATTATTATATTACAACTTTTTCTAATTTATTATCAGTTTCTTTCGTAGGTATTTGTCTTAAAGGATTTTTTTGTACCTTGACTTTCACAGAAGAAATATACATAAGAAATTCTTTGAGGCACCTTAAATTTTGTCTTCGAACATGGTAGCAATTCCAAGTTGACAGCTTGAACTTAACTTCTTATATGATTGATGATCCTTGTAGGTAAAGTTTTTCTAGCATTCGAAGAGTGAGGTCCTTCTTCGGGAAAGTAAATCATTTACTCATACATTTTTAAAAGCATTAATTACTTTTTTCTACTCCTATTGTATAATAACTACATTATTTCACAAACTAATTCCATTATCATACTCAGTGAAATACTGAGATCATTATTTCACGTAGTGCGTTAGTGGAATTTTCATGTTTTTCCCACTGAAAATAGGTATACAACTGCATTTATGGAAACATTAACAACTGCAATGGTAAAAAATTTAATGATTATTAATATTATAAATATTTATAATATATTCATTGCAGTCATATAAATTTAAACGATAATAACGCACAAAAATTCTTTGATAGTCTGATGAGAATAACACGTTGACGTTTTCTTATTAATGTAAACAACTGTCATAATAAATATAGTTAAAAAAAACTAAAAAACACGCTTTTAAAGCACATCAAGCTAAAAAGTGAAAAATAATTATTAATATAAATATGGCACAAAGCGCCCCACGCTTTTTTCACAATAATACTAGTATTTTTCGTTCATTATTGTTTTCAGTTTATATTAATAATTATTTTTCACTTTTTAGTTTGATGTGCTTTAAAAGCGTGTTTTTTAGTTTTTTTAAACTATATTTATTTTTCACTTTTTAGTTTGATGTGCTATGAAAGCGTGTTCTGTAGTTTTTTTAAACTATATTTATATTGCTTATT
Source organism: Rhamnusium bicolor (assembly GCA_029963845.1). Lineage (NCBI taxonomy): Eukaryota > Metazoa > Arthropoda > Insecta > Coleoptera > Cerambycidae > Rhamnusium > Rhamnusium bicolor. The sequence goes on from JANEYF010004957.1 coordinate 74,764, forward strand.
GATGCTGATATTATAACATATTACGATCCAACAGATATTTCTGAAAAAAAAAAATTTTTTTATTTCAGCCATGGGATTTGAACTCACGCCCGAGGAGTCCGTCGTTTCGCGTCGACTAAGACTTGCCCGCTCGGCCAACGACCGAACTGAGAATCACGGAATATACTTACAATATTAAGCCTCTTGCTCTCACGCAGAGGATACGTGAGGAAAGGACTGGCAATCCTGATCAGGATAATGATATAAACTTATCAAATTATTGTATTGTTACCGGTTCTTCGTAAGTGTACAAAGTTTCAATTAAATCTGTCCGTTTAAAGTGGGTCAAAATCGAGCCCAAAGAGTCGGTTACAAACAAACAAACAAACAAACATACAAGTGAAGCTAATAAAAGCGTGTTAAAAAAATGTCGTATATTCACACCTAATATGAAATGCTTTTTGTATTTATTCGAATAGTCGTAGAAAAAATATTGTGTGAAATACATAAGCAAAATGGATGATTATTTCACTCATCCGGTACTCGGCTATCACCTCGTTTTGCAACTCTTGCATGCGTTATCACCCCCATTTCCTTACTAGTTTGACAAATATTATATTATTGTATTTTTAAATATTTATTATAGAGCAGAAGTCCACACTTTCAATAAATCTCTCATAACCTTTGAAATTGTTCATTAAAGTATATGAAATAGATTTCTAACGAATAATACATAGGTTATAGTCTATTTTTTTCACCATTTTATTTGATATTTAAAATTAAATTAAACATACATGTTAATCAAAATACAATATAATAATTTTATAGGCAATTATAAAATTGATTGCATGTATCATTATTTAATTACTAATAAAGCTATAATAAAAAGTATAAAACCAAAGTATTCCAACACAGAGGGTAAAATTAATTTACAAAATGGTAATAAATACTAGAAATAGTATCTAAGTATGAACCAAAGTCGAAATCCTCTCAATTTATTTATCTGAAGGTTAAATAAATTTGCCAACATACACTTCTTAATGATTTATAAATTTGTATGATGCTAAGAGAAGTGATTAAGCTTCAATGAGGGCTGCCGCGCTTAAATTTACCACGAGAGGCGCTAGTGTAGGGTAAGGTAAATGTCACTGAGCGTTAATGTTTATTATGGCTTTTTAACGCGGATTTTTAGTGGTTTTTATAAAAATTAGCTGAAAACCATTTAAAATAATGATGACAGAAGGGGAAAGTAGTAATTTAATTATTGTACCTATAAGAGGTGTCTTATGTCATTAATGTTAGGTTATATCAAGCATGAGCATGATGAAAACAACGAATATGCATGATTATTACTTACGATTTTCTGTAGTAGGCTACTTTGGTAACGCATAATCGTCAGGATTAAAATGTTTCTTACAAACAGACAAATGTTTCGAAGGAGTAAAGTTATCCCTGCGAATCGCTACCAACCACTGTTTTAGGCGAGTCTTGTCTCTCGGAAACATATATCCGCCTTTTGTTTCCGAACAAAATGGAACTGCACAACACTGAGGCATAATTAACAAGTTTTTTTATTTACTGGTGTACGCATAATTATAATAAAACCCTATAAACTTATTCTGCGCCTAATAATAACTTTTGACAGCTACCTTACTCGCCAACGGCGCCAACTGGTAAGCCTAAAGACGTAGCCCCCATTACGATTGCAAATTAGTAAAGGATTTTTACCAAATAAATGGAAATCCCTTTTGTGGCAGTCGTGCATACCATTCGCAGACCGGTTTCTGGTTTTTGCTTTCATCAGTGCGAAGTAGGTATATTCACAACGACAAGAGAATTTTAGAATCGCTAGTCTCTACATGATAGCAGAGTACCAATGAGTTGAAGTCCACTCCATCTATCAGTGCCAATCGCAATGTAATAAAATTGGAACACCCCACAAGCGGTATCTATTAATGAAGGTATAATAAAAATTATAATACCAAAGTATTCAAACAGTACATAAATCGAGATATAAATACGATAGTCATTAAATCTAAGTTTTATTTAAACCATAGGATTTCTATCTGATATTTATATTTTGTTTGTAATAAATTTTTTTTGTCAATAAAATTCCCTTTAAATTAAAGGTGCCTTTAAAATATTGATACTACCGAGGGTTATATTTTAAGGTAAAGGTCCCATTAAAATTATAATAATACCGGGGGTAAGAAGTGTGTGTTGGCAAATTTATTTAATCTTCAGTTAAATAAATTTAGACGATTTCTACTTTGGTATCTCTTTAGGTATTACTTCTAGTATTTATTATTATTCAGAACAAATTAGGTATTCTTAGTAAAAGTTCTATTCAAAGATGGAATGAAATGGAAATATAATAACGACAAAAATTGTTTGCTAATTATTACAAAAACTTATCACAGACAAGTACATATAACATATCGACTCTTAAGAAACAATACCTCGTATCTCCATTTTTGTCAAAACTCGGTTTAGAATTTTAAATTAATGTCCACTCCTATGTCCAACAGTTCCCAATATCTTATATCTCCAAGATTAATATTGATACCAAAAACTCTAATTAAAAACTTTAAAAATACCTCGTATAACAATAAAATAACTCGTATCTCCATGATCTCCATGATAAAAATAACATGTAGGTTTCATATCTATTAATAAGAAAACTTAGTTTTTTTCGTCTCCTGTAAAACTGCTAATTTGGAGATAAGAGGTATTGTTTCTTAAGCGTCGATATATCTTTTTAAATAATTACTTTGGCTATTTGCCAGATGCTGAAATTTGAAACCGGTCTGCAAGTAGTATGCACGACGGCCTCAAGAGGGATTTCCATTTATTTGGTAAAAATCCTTTACCAGTTGGCAATTGCCATTAAAGCTCAATCACTTTTCTTAGTATGATACAAATTAATAAATCATTAAAACGTTTGTGTTGGCAAATTTATTTAATCTTCAATTATATAAATTGAGAGAATTTCGATTTTGGTACCTACATATTTAAGTATCATTTCTAGTATTTATTACTATTTTGTAAATTATCATTTAATTAATACGATGTATTTATTACGCAAATTATTTTGAATACTATTTTGCTGAGCAAATTAGCTCTACATTTTGTTCTGCTATATTTGCTTACATGAGCTGTAGTTGCGGCTGGTGAAATTAGGTTACGTTACGTCATATCTTATTACTGGAACATGGATTTCAAGAAATACTTTATGACATAACTATCAAGATTAAATGAAGAAGTTTTGTAAAAAAAATTGTGATTGAAATTCGCGAAAAGAAGTTGAAAACATTGTGTGCCTCACCAGATTATTTTTTTAACAATTTGTAAAATATTTGCAAAACATTATTTTTTAGAATCGGGTGGAAAAAAATATCGACAGATTTCTAATTTCATTAAAAAAGTATTGCAGAATTTGTTACTCTGTGAGTTACTTCTTTTGAACCCGACCAGGTCAGTAAGTTTTAAATATGCTTTGAAAAGCGGAAAAATTATTTTTAATTTTTATTGCTGAATTTTGCAGTTATTGTTCAATAAATTGAAAATGGTCACAAATAGCCATAAGAATGTACGTACAAAAAGTGTTTGTTTTTCAATCTTACATCACATCGTCCAATAATATACAGGGTATTCCATTTGAAAAAATTTAGGCAATTCAATTCAAAAAGTTGTAAACATAAAAATCCTTTTTGGCGACCTTGTATACTTTTAGGAAGTGAAAGTGGCTGAGTGTCATCACACAGATGTTTCATAACTAGTACTAACATATTTTTTCTTAAAATCGATAGTTGTTATTGTAGTGATATTTTTTATATAACGTGTAAATGGTATAATTTCAACAAAAAAAAAAATCATTACATCCAAGTGGTTGGGAGAAAATCAATAATAATACAGGAGTGACAGGAGGTCATCAAGAGATTTCAAAAAAATGTTCTGATATACATGGCATTTCATTCAAAAAAATGTTACTTGACCCTGTAGAATCGTCTTGGCGTATATTCCAAAACAATTTCCGGTTATAGACTTTATTGTCTAGTTTACGTATGTTTTTAAATCAAGTTTCTAGCTATCATAGAACTAGAGACATCAAAGTCGGACGCACTATTGCCCCATCGTGTACAGTGTACATATTATAATATACCTAAGCGTGTGTAATTCAAAACTTCCTTTACTCATTGCATTGTACACACAAGGGTAAAAGTTGCCCTACATGCCTCCGATAAAGTACATGTTGAGGAAAAGGATAGAAAGCTATAGCTACAATATTATTGGGGAAACCTTGCCCAAAATACCTTACATTCTGAAGTATGACTTTGGAGTACTGATTTTAACCCGTTTCTTAGCAACATAGAAAACTTGGCTTATTAAAAAACCTAGGATAAAATTTTTTTATAATGCAAACAGAAAGAAGAATTTACCAATCTCAAAGGCATGACATGAACCAATAAATATTTACCTTCGGTATTTATAGAATTTTCAGTGACCTCCGTCCAGCTTTCCGGTCTGGGTAAAAACTTAGGTCTATATAAAGACGAGTTCGGTGATTGGTCATTATCTTGATCTTCTTCTTCAAGGTTGGGGTCGACACTTATTTGAAAAGTTGTAGATGTTGCAGTTGCCTGTTTGTTATGGAAAAATGATGCAGGATAATTTCCACCTTCTACATCTGCTTCTTCGTCCTTCTTTTGCTTCAAGTTATCTGGAATTCTATAATGTGACGTACCTCTTCCTCGTGTTCTGATTACATTAGATCTTCTAGTTGCTTGTTCTGTTCTCGGACTGCTAACTTCATTATTGGATTGTCTATGACTTATTTGCGTTTTTCTTTGGGGTACTCTAACTCTTCCTCTTATTCGCGATCTTGGAGTCTCCGTTTCTGGCTGAGCAAATTCTGTAGTAGTTGCAATCTCTTCATAGGTTTTAGTAGTTGATTTATATTTTGGTCTAATTTCTCCCACAAAATGAACAGTTGTGGGATACGTGGGCTCACCGTTAAAGTCTAAATGAACATCTTCAACTGCTGTTGGATTTTGTACAGTCTGATACGACTGGAGATGAACATTTTGGTTTCTAGTGACCTTATCCGGACTTGAATAAGAATTATACCTTAAGTTTTCAGTCTTGCTTGGATCTTGTGTGTTTTGATAAATTTGAATTGGTTGTTGAGTAGCTGAAGCAACTTGAATATTGTAAATATCTGGAACCTTAAAATTTGGTTGTCTAATAAAACCGTAAAATTCTTCTTCCGCAGCTTGTTTCTCTAATGACTTCGTTGTCGTAGTAGTAGTTGTCCTTCTTGTAGTGGGTCTCTGAGTAGTTGGTCTCTTAGTGGTGGGTCTGTCAGTGGTGGTTGTTGCAATTCGAGGTCGAGTTCGAGTTCTTCCGCGCACCCGTCCTGTTTGGCGAGAACTACTCTCATTTTCATTATTGTACAGAACACCACCGGACTGCATGTGATATTGTGTTTCTTCGCTGTTTTTAGCAGCAACGGACGGCTGTTTCACTCTATGCACGATCGGATGTGTTATTTGTATATCCACAACTGGTTTTTGAGTAGTTGCTGTATTGTCATATTGTAAGATTACCCTGGGGTTCTCAGTAATTAGATTCTGTGGTGGTTGACTATAAACCTGCTGGTATTCTTTACTAGTTTCATCATCTTCTGTGACTACAGCTTTTTTGTTATCGAGTGTATGTTCAAACTGCGTGTAATACTGTTGATCAGTAGGGGTATTTTGTAGCTCGAAAACGGCTTCTGAAGTTGGTTCATTGTATGATCTGTAATAAATATATAATATAAATAGTTGTATTATTAGGTGTGTTGTACTCATGTTATATTTTTTTTAGGATATAAACTAAACAAAAGTCAAAATATCACAGTTCTTCGTTTATATTAAGTATTACCGTGGTTTCGTTAATAATTAATGATAATGATTCACATATTATTATGCAGTAAACATTTAGTAACCTGATTTTATTTAGTCTTCTGTGTCTGAAGATATGAATTAATTATTCACGAAATCTGTACCGCTAAATTTTAGAATATCTCTGAATCAACCGTCCAAAATGGCCGACTTGACATTAATAACTTAATAACAGTGAATATTAAAATGAGTACGTTGTTATAAGAACGTATTGTGATCTATTATTGTTTAAAATGATATTAATATTAATTATAAATCAGTTACCAACCTGACGTCATTTTCTGTTGTAGAAATTCTTTCTGTCAATGTATTTTGTACTGGTCGACCTCTTGTCCTAAATCGTTGCCTTGTATTTAATTTTTGATAGTCCTCTCTTGGAGTGTATTGTAAGGTAGTTGTTGGATTTTCGGTCGTAGTTCTTGAGGGATGAACCGGTCTTCTTCTATTGACAGTTCGTCTTGTCGTCGAGACTACGGAAGGGACAGTAAATCTGCTCCCACCTCTTTGCCGAGTCCTACCTCTCACGTTACCGGTAGTTGTGTCAATGGGTTTTTCAGTTGTTGTTGTAGTAGTTGTTGTCGTTGTTGTAGTAATTGTTGTAGTAATTTGCTCGGTTGATGGCTCATATCCAACAATAGGCTGGAGATTTTCGGTCGTGGGTACTAAGAGATTTGGAACTAATAATGATCTAACAGACTGTTCCTGTAGATTACTTATATAATCGGATAATTCTTCCGGCGTTCTGTACAAACTTTGTTCATTGTTCTGTTGTTTATCCCCTCTGTTATGTACCAATGGTTGAATACTTGTATTTTCGTTGTAATGTTGAGAATTAAAATCATTTCCCTGATTATTTTGTTGTTCGTAGCCTGTACTAAAAGGCGTATTCCCGTTTCTTTCATAACCACGTTGTAATATTTGTTGGTCCATCATGTTTTGATTTAAAATATGCTGACTGGATGGGTGGTATATCGGAGAATTTTGATTTATATTTAAGTTATGTGCGTTACCTGGTATATCTGCTATATCTGTCTTTATGTTATCGTACTGAGAAGTTGTGGATTTAATATTAAGATTATCGTATTTCGGTGTAGTTGTTCTAATTTTGTATATTCTAGTAGGAGTATCATCTACTTGATCTCGTGCAGGCGCTGTATATTCCGGTGTATATTTAATCTCTTTTGTACTTTCTGAATATTTCGGTGTTGTAGACGGTCTTATAGAAAATTCTTCTAGTACTGTGTAAGTTTCTTTGTCTTCTGGATCTGCAGTTGTTGTTCTGATAGGTTCTCTTGTAGGCTTACCTCTTCTTCGACTTTTAGTTGTTGGTTTTACTGTAGATGTAACATCACTAAAAGTATCTCTTAGAATTGTAGCTGGAGTGCTGGTGTAGCGGTCAAATTGGGAACTATAATCGTATTTAGGCTTATCTTCTTCAACCTCAAACTGAGATCTGTAGTCGTACTGTCCTTTAATTTTTGATTTTTCTACTTCGAATTTGGAGGTGTAATCAAATTTTTCTTCAGATTTTGGTTTACTTTTTTCATCGTAAAAGTGAGAACTAAAATCATAGGGGTCTTTAATGTTCTCTGGGTTTTGTAAAAGTTGACTGTTAATTTGATGTAATTCGTATTGATTAATTGCTAATTCAAGAGGGTTTACGTTAACTGTCTGTGGGTTTTTATTGTCTGTGGTCCCGTAAGTAGCTGCAAGGTATTTGTTAAATCCCTCTTCTGTGTCTTTTAATGGAAAAGGGGTGGTTGTTTTAGGAGTTATACTAACTACCGGAGCCTGGGTTTGGTCATCTGATGTCAAACTGAATTTTTCAGATGGTTGGTTATATTGAAGAGGTACCTGATTGGTTCTTATTGGGATTTCATATTGCTGTGTATTTTGTTGAATACTGGGCTGTCGAATTCGCTGAGGTGTATTTCTTGAGGGAACATACGAATTAAAATTTTCGTTAGAATGTTGTCTATTGGAGGATCTTGTTGGTATGTGATAGGTTTTAGTATTATCATCAGTAAAACTTTGTTGGTTGTATTGGTTAATGGGCTCTATTCCTATATTATATTTATTAATGTGTTCATTAATAAAATCATTAGTATATTTCTGTTGCGAAACACTTGAAGGAATTTTATATTCTTTCGTATTTTCCCCTCCCACATAACTTTGTTCAATATATTCATTACTATTTCCTAATTGAGTATTAGTGTTATATGAGTTGGTATTTTCTTTAGGTATATATTGCTGAGACGGTGTCTCCGGAATTTTAAATTCACTTTTGTTTCCATTAGTTAACGATTGTTGATTATATTGTTTAGGTTGCTCGGTATTTTTAAGAGAATTAACATTTTGGTCGTAAAACTGTTGCTCACTATTTGGCGATATTTTGTAGTCATGTGAATTTACAGGACTTAAACTTTGTTGATTGAGTAGCTTATGTGTGCTTCTTGTAGGAATTGTAAATTGATTTAAATTATCATTAATATTAAATTGTATAAGTTGTGGTTGAACAATATTCGAAGGGTTTGAGAATTGTAACGAATTATAATAAGTTTGTTTAATATTGTTATCGTTTAAATTTGCTGCGACAGTTGTTTTGGTAGTCACGGGTATTGAAGAAGTTTCTTTTGATGGCTGATATTCATTAATCTGATTTTCTTGAATGGGAGTAGGTTTAGGGGCTGAACGTTTATGTGACTCTTCTTTGTTTGAAACCACAACCGAACCAACATGTGGTGAGGGTAGTGGAATTTTAGAATAACCAGGTGGCGTTTTATAACTTAAGGGTGCAACAAAGAACGGCAAGTTGTCGATTTTCCGTTCCACTCTGTTTCCGTCCACTTTATTGAGATATGGCAATGGGAATTTCGTATAACCTATAGGCGGATTTAATGCGGAAGGTCCAATAAATATTTGCGGAGAATTTGGTTGCACACTATCTTGTACAGCAATAGTTTTTGCTCCTTTTAACACATCTAGTACATCAGAAATATCTACACCATTATTATTTTCCAGATACACCGAAAGAGGAGGTTGATGGGGTTTACGTTTTTTTGGTTTTGGAGTTGTAGTTGTTTCTAAGAGGATTGGCTGTCCAAGATGTATTTGCTGCTTCAGCCTGTGTGCTTGTAGAGTTTGTTGAATCAAATCATGTTCAATATCAGATATTCGATTTGCCTTATTCTGACTAAAAATATTATTTTCTTGAGTTGGAGCACCGACCTGACGCAAAATTGTTTCTGTATCTTGAGTAAGAAGTTGGTTGGGTTTTAAATTTTCTAACGGCACATAAAGTAACTGCACATTTTGTTTTTCTTCTTTCGGTGAGGGAGCGGTGGTTGTTGGAGATGTTGATGCGGGATATTGACCATTTGGAACACCTATTAAGTCTTGATTTATGGAAGATGGGTTCAGAGATTGGTAATAACTGTTATTGAACGGTATGTTGTATTGGTCGTAAATATTAGGTGCATTGATTTGTGGAACCTGTTCCCTAGTTAAATTTGGTAATTCCTGAGGGTTCTGTAATAACAGTTGTTGACTATTTTGTATGTACTGAGTTTTCTCTAGAAGCTGTGCTTGATCTACTGGGGGTGGTTGTTCAAATGTTGGTAGTTTAACTTCTTGATTGGTAAAATATTGTAGTTTTGGTACATTCTTCTGTGATGACGGAGGAATTTCAAATTTATACTGATCTTGAGCTTTTTGCCTAAGTCGTATATGAGAAGAACCTTTGACAAAATCAGTTTCTTTTACAAACTGCTGCACCTGCGGTCTCCTTTTCCTATAATCATAATCATTTTCAGAAAAAAACTTTTGAGAGGGCGAATCTAAGTTTAAGACTCGCCCAGTTGCCTTCTTTATAGGGTCTTCTTCATGAAGTGCCTCTTTTGAATTGGGTGTAATTGGTATCCAGTCGTTTGTGTCGTATGATCTTTCATTTTGTGCTCGTATAATTATTACTAAACATATTAATTTAGCCGCAACTATCCAATGCAGTTTCCTCAGAATCTGAAAATTAAAATACATAATAAATAAATAAATAAGTAAAATATTGAAAAATTAAAACAATCTTTAATAGAAGCGTGACAATTTTTTTTATATTGTTTTAAAAAGATTATATCCAGTTATGCTGGAATTGCAAATATGCAATTTAATTTAATGAAATATAATCATAACACAAAATTTAGAATTACGATATAAATAGTACGCGGTGAATTGTTTATGGTTTGTTAATACGTGCGGTACGCCTAAAAATATTTTTTTTTTAAATAAAATTCATATTAAATAATTTCAAGGAAGTCAAACAGAAAATGATTTTTTGTTTCATTTATACCTATCCTTCTCTCAATCTAAATCTAAAAATTAACTATATTATTTTAATATACACTATTATATACAGGGTTAATAAAAAATACACTTAAAATGTTTTGGGGTAAATTTGTCACATTAAAATAAAAAGATTCCATAAACATAAGTCCTGAAATGCCCCGTTAAGGGCACCTTCACACGAGACACCGAACACCGGACACCGGTGTTTGACACCGGTGGTCGAGATCTTTTCCACGAGACACTGGACACCGACACCAGTGTTCGCTGAAGAATTCGGACGTACTACAGTCGTGCCAAAAGGATTTTAGTTTTATTATGGATGCACTAGACAACGAAACATTAAGTTTGCTCGGTCTCTTGTTAATAAGAAAAAGACGGAGAAGGCAAATGAATGTCTGTGTTTTAAATTGTGGCGGAGCCGAGACACCGTTTCCGTGTTGGACACCGAGTGTCCCATACATGTGGTCCGTGTGTAAACATGCATTTATTTGTACGATCGGCTAGAATGAGCCACGGGTGTCGAACACCGGTGTCCGGTGTTCGGTGTCTCGTGTGAAGGTGCCCTAAAGTGTAACGAAGTGCATTTTTAACCGTCCCGACGGAGGTTGATACATACGTTCTGATATATGTTGGATAACCGCACTTCCGACTGTACCATTTTCAGGGATAACCGAATAAAGGCGATTCTTTAAATAATTGTTATAAACTAAGTAGTAAGTACGCCCCAGCAATGCTAGCTTTCATTGTACCACGTATAAAACTAGATGAGCACACCGAGAATCGAAGTGCTGTGACGGCGACACGAGCGTAACGTAGGACGTAGGGCTCAAGAAATGAAATTATACAGCTGCCTGGACTTGGATCAGGTCTACCATTATTGCAGTAGACGTCAACAATTATATATCTAAACTCCATTAAGCTAATGATAGTAAATAGTTAGTCATAGTCAATAGTTTGTAATAATATTAATAAGAATCGTAGACGTAAACATGATAATATCTATTATATTTTGCTATAAATAGAAGTTAAGGATAAACATTATTGTTCATTATACATTGTCACTTGTGGCCGAAGGCTCTGTGTAATAATCAGTTGATAATATTTGTAAATTTATAGTTAATAAAATTATTTTTAAAAACTGAATTCTACAAGTGTTAAACTTAACTGTTGCTGCGAACAGGATAGTGCTACGTTGAAGGAATCATCGAGATTCACTACAACGGAGAATTTTAATTCCTTAAGCACTATCGAAAGAAGGCTTTGTTCATTTTTTGAACATCTGGAAGAAAAATGGACGGACAATAATTTTCCCATAACGACTCAATTGTAAGTACGAGAAGAAAATTATACAAGCAGAAGACTCCTGGGAGAAGTAATGCACTTCATTCTTACCTTCCTGTAAGTACAATTTCACCTCATAAATTAATCCCTTAATCTTAAGAGTCATTTTTTTCAATATATTAAGAAAATAATAATAATATTATATTTACTTAATAATTTCAATAATTAATGTTCACATCAATGAATAAAAAGTTGACTGTAGAAATAATAGAACGTAAGAATTATCATTTTCAACCGTATCCAAAGATACAAAATAATCTAGAATCAATACCTAAAACAAGTAGTTTTAATTCAGAACAGATTGTAAATTTTTAAAATATTGTCACAAATAAAATCATGTCTGTCTCAACGAACGATATTTCAGAACTTTTGAAAACTTTACCATTTTTCAATCCTGGTGATAATCTACTTTTATTCATCACAAAAGTAGACAATATAATAGAAATTTTACAACAATTTACATTGACCGTAATTCAAACTATCCTAATCAAACAAGCAATACTAAATAAAATCAAAGGTCAGGCTTCAATTAATATTTTTCTAGAAAATACTAATGATTGGCCCCATATTAAACAAGCTTTAATTAAATATTATGGAGACCATAGAAATGAAAACCTATTAAGTTCAGATTTAAGACAAACAAAACAAATGCAAAATGAAACAACCATGCAATTTTACCATAAAATAGTAGAAGCACCAAACGCTTTAATACAATTTGTGCAATTACATTTGACAAACGCAGAGATACTAAATTATGAAATAAATAAAATAAAATTATTAAGTTTAGAACAATTTAAAATAGGTATACGGGAACCTTATAGAACTTTATTGTCATATGTACCACCTGAAACTATAGAAAAAGCCCTTCTAAAGTGTCATGAATACGACAATAACCAGATAGCAATTCGTCAGCTACATAATTCCCAAAATCAAAGACAAACTGTCCCAATTAAAAATAATCCACCTCAACAAATTAGACAAAATATCTCTAATCCACTAAAGTTCCTAAATAATCCTCCACTTTTTCCGAGAGAAAATAATTCCAATCTATCTTTCCCACGACCTTTCGGAGATGTGAATAAACCATTGCCCCAAGATCATTCCCTACTAATTATCAATTTTTGGACAGCAACAGCAACCAACATTTTCAAAACAGGTTTCAAATAATTACAAACCGACACCTATATCCACCCAAAGCGTAAATCCACGTCCCCCATCAAAACAACGTACTCAACCAAACAAAAATTTTATTTCACGAGAACTTCATAACGTTGAAACTAACCCAACATATCCCGAACAGAAGGAAGTTTATTATGAACAGTACACAGGTTTGAATGAAAATTATGAATATTATTACCCACATGAACAACAAGAATATCCACATCATGATCCCCCTGAAACGCAAAAGAAAAATTTTCTGAAAATGGCCTCAAGTCCACCTCCATTAATTTAAACATCAACTACCAAAACTCACATTTTTCTATCTCCCCCAAAAAAATCTAAAGGTATTAATAGACACAGGCACTACTGACTCTATTATTAACTCAAATAAAATCTCACAGTTTAAAAAACATTTATTTTTTGAAAATTTTCATGTCACAAAACAATTCACTCTAACAAAAATTTAAATTTAAACCTATTTGAGGAATTAGTTATTTATAACAAAGTAAAAATAAGAATAATACCATGGCACAAACGTTTTGATGTTTTAGTAGGATCAAAAGATTTATTAAAACTTCAAGCCAACATAGATTATAAAGATAAAACTTTACAACTTAAAAATATTATAATACAATTTTTTTTTTTGGATCTACAAATCGACATTAACAATATAGGTACGGATTCTATACTTGTACAAACATTTATAGAAGACGGAGAAATTTACATTCCCGAACAAAAATTTAATGAAATCACTCTCCCAGAATGCATTGCAAGTATTGTCATAGCAAAAATTCCAATTTTTAATCCGCGACAAATTGAAATAGATTTCCAAGAAAGAGTAAATGTTATTCCTTGTGAATATTTTAATTTAGAAAAACCGTTAGAGCAAATCAAAGAACAAACATTTTCAGAACACACATTTAAATAAAGAAGACAAAGAAAAACTTGTCAATTTATGCTATGAATACAAAGATTGTTTTTATTCAGAAGACTGTGATTTAACTTTTACCAATCAAGTCAATCATTCAATAAGAACGATAAATAACGAACCAATTCAACCAAACTAAGTCCTTCCGACACCCTCACAATATGCAAGATGAAATTCAAAGACAAATTTCCAAACTTTTAAAACATAATATTATAAGACCCAGCATATCACCATATAGTTCCCCAATTTGGATAGTACCCAAAAAATTAGATGCTTCACAAAAGAAATAATATCGCATGGTCATAGATTACAGACGGCTTAATGAAAATATAATCGAAGATAAATACCCACTACCTAAAATCGAGGAAATATTAGATAACTTAGGCAAATGTACGTATTTTTCAACTCTCGATCTAGCACAGAGATTTCACCAAATTGAAATGCATCCTGATAGTATCGAAAAACAGCCTTCACTGTCAATAACGGTCACTACGAATACGGATACTATGAATACGGATACTATGAATGCCATTTGGTTTAAAAACGCACCCGCCACATTCCAAAGAATGATGGACAACGTGCTACACGACTATCAGTATAAGACATGTTTTGTATATATGGATGATATTGGTATCTTTTCAAAATCTCTTCAGGAACACATAACTCACTTGCAACAAATATTTCAAAAATTAAAGGAAACAAATCTAAAAATACAGTTGGATAAAAGCGAATTTTTGAGAAAAGAATTGAACTTTTTAGGACACGTAATCACACCTGAAGTTATTATACCGAATCCTGTAAAAATTCAAGCCATTCAAAAATACCCAATCCCAAAAACTGTGAAAGAAATCAAATCCTATTTAGGCCTAGTTGGTTACTACCGGAAATTCATACCCAACTTCGTGAAATTAACTCAACCATGGCTAAATGTCTTAAAAAGAATGAAAAAATACATACCGAGAAGCTTTTGAAATCACTAAAGAGGCAATCTGCACTGCTGCTGTATTAATTTATCCCGATTTTTCAAAACCTTTTACAATAACAACAGACGCAAACACAGTAGCTGTTGGTTCAGTACTAAGTCAGTCTGATAGGCCAGTTGCATTCTATTCAAGAACATTATATTCGGCTGAAAAGACCTATTCACCTATTGAATTGAAATTATGAAGTATTTTAGCTTCGACCAGACATTTTGGCCCCTATCTATTTGGTAAACAGTTCACTATAGAAACTTATCACAACCCCTTAGTCTGGCTCTCAAAAATTAAAGAACCGAACTCCCGTCTAATTAGATGGCGGATAAAATTAGAAGAGTTTGACTTCATAATTAAATACAAAAAAAGAAAGGAAAATCACGTTGCCAATGCCTTATCTAGAATAGAAATAAATTTCAATGAAAATGAATCCATTATACCACAATGTCAAGATACCCCTGATTTAAACGACCTTGATGAAATACTTGAAAATCTGTTGAATAACCCTCAGTTACCTCAAATTAGTGACCAAGCTTTAGACGAACTTTTTGAAACGTGTCATTCTATAGATAATTATGACAACGGTTTAGTAATGCCTATTACAGAACACCCTGTAAACCATTTTAAATATCAACTCATAATTTTATTAGATAAAGACGCCAAAGAAATATCCACTATACGAAACTATCTCTTTGATAAAACCAAAATACGATTAATAATTAAAATACCTCCTGAAAATATAGAAATTTCAATGTCTGAAATATGCAAAAACAAAATGAATCCAAATACCACCACATGCCATTTATGCTCAATGTAAAATTAAAGGAGATAACTCTAAAATTATTTAAACAATTCTGTAAAACTCTTAATTTCTTCCATAAAACTTACAGACGTACAGACACCTGATGCACAAAAATAACTAATAACTAACTATCATAATGAAACACATAACGGCATAAATGAAACTTATAACAATTAAAACAGAAATATTATTTTCCTAAGTTACAAGAACTAACTACTGCAATTATAAATAAATGTGATATATGCCTACAAGCAAAATACGAACGAAAATCTTATAAACTTCAATTTAAAGAACCAATGATATCTAGTAAACCCTTTGATACCATACATATCGATACATTTCAATACAAAACTTCAAAATTTCTAACTATTATTATCTCATTTTCTAAGTACGCACAGGCATACTTAATAAAAACCAACACTGCCCCTGAAATCCTGAATAAACTAAGGTATTTTATTGCTCATTACGATAGCCCGAAACGTATCGTTTGTGATCAAGGTACCGAGTTTAAAAATAAAACCTTTAAGAATAGGTACCTTATTCTTAATCCC
Organism: Rhamnusium bicolor; assembly: GCA_029963845.1. Lineage (NCBI taxonomy): Eukaryota > Metazoa > Arthropoda > Insecta > Coleoptera > Cerambycidae > Rhamnusium > Rhamnusium bicolor. Next base: position 90,783 of record JANEYF010004957.1, read on the forward strand.
ATCCATTATAATATCTCAAGAATTTATCCCACTTCTAATCCAAAATATATTTCCCTTGTTCCACCTGCAAACTTCTACTAAGAAAATCACATGGAAACCAGATGGACAGGCTCATGCTAGAGCACCATTGGAATATACATATGCCAAAACCTAGTTAACATCCACTGTACTCTTAGAAACCCAGCAATTTGCGAATTTGCAGAAGCAAAGGAAGCAGAAGCTTACAAACTCATTTCACATGGAATATTGACAACATTCTCTAAACCCAAGGAAGTAATAGAAAAATGTCAAAATATCATATCAAGACGTACACTTCACCTGAACAATATAATAAGTGAGAATGCCCAATTATTATCGACAACAATTTGATCAACACTCACATTCAAGATACAACAATAAAATTTCGTGGTATACAAAAATTTTTGTTACCCAAACCATCATATAAATTATACCTATAATCAGCCCACCTAGACGAGATGACACATATAAAAGGACCATTAGAAAAGGATGTGCTACTAGACACCTTTAATGTCACCCTCGTGATCACGACAGCCATTACAACACTCTGTCTAATATGTATCATTGTTTTCTTATGTATATTTAGGCAAATACTTTATCAACTCTTCTGTGCTAAAAGACATGTTTTTCAGCTCTACCAAAGTGATTTAACCATAATTCAAACATCATTATCCCTTGACGATGTTAGGTTAGGTTAGGTTAGGTTATTGTGAGTGGGTCCTTGTAGACGCTCCAATGTGGCCATTAGCAGGCCTATTGTGGCTCACTTCTAATTATATTTCACCCAAGTTCAGTCTCTTAATGAAACTGATAACTTTGGGTGAGAATGTGTCCAGATCCTCTGGCAGACGTTGCCTGGTAAGTCTTGTCAATACTGGAGAGTTTTCCTTTCAGCCCAGGTTGAGATAGCCATCTTAGCAGTACTTAAAGATATGCCAAGTATCAGTTCTGGTCTGATGATTCGTGATTCCGCTCCTTCTCTGGCCAAGGAGGCGGCTATTTCGTTACCTTACATACAAGAGTGGCCGGGCATCCAGACCAGAGTCAGTTTGTTGTTTTTGCTCAAATGATTTAGAGCCTTCTGACAGTTCCATACCATTTTGGAGTTACAGCGGTAGGATTCAAGAGCTTTTATAGCTGCTTGGCTATCTGAAAAAATTTTAATTGATCTGCGTGTAAGATGCATATTCCAGCCTTCGCACACACAATAGCATGAACCTCGTCCTGTGAAATAATTGCATTAGTACCTAGGCTTGAGGGTATCCTCACCCTTGATCTGTAGCTATGTACTCCGGCTCCCGTCCCCTCAGGAGTTTTGGAGCCGTCTGTAAACAGCAACTGTCTGACCTCAGTAGGTCGGTTTTATTTCGATCCCATTCATCTCTTTCCGGAAAAAGGATGTTGAAGGTCAGCCCGTAGTTGGTCATGGTAGGCATAGTATCCGAGCGCATTCCCAGGATGCTGTGACTCCCTATGCCATCCAGGGACAGGTTCCGCTCCATGATACTAGTCTGCGGCATATTAATGGTCGCTTGTTGCAGTCTATATGTTGTCCACCTGGCCCCTCTCCAAATATATATGAAGAGCGGGGTAAGTCCAGGAGAATTTCCATTGCAGCTGACGGTGTGGTGCTAATTGCCCATTACGGTTGAGCATGCTAATCTCTGTAATCTAGGGAGTTCGGCTTTGGCCGTCCGTTGTAATCCTTTCAGCCACCAAACGATGGATCCGTATGTTATCATTGGTCTGATGACCGTAACATAGATCCAGTAAATTTATTGGGAACCCATGCTCCAGGATTTACCACAAATACGATGACATGTCCATAAGGACAATTTTGCTTTGTGGATTACCTTTTCCAGATGGGAGTTCCAATTAAGTGATTTATCTAGAGTGATTCCTAGATATTTCACCTCCTCCGCAAATGGAATAGTTTCACCCATTAAGGAGGGCGGTTTTAAGTCCTCCAGCTTTCTTTTCCGGGTGAATGGTACTATTACTGTTTTCTGAGGGTCACAGACATCTGTTCCCTGTCACACCAGTTACCCACTGCATTCAGTGTCTTTTGAAGAGTATTAGATATTACTACTCCTTCAGAGTTTCCTCTGACTAGTATAACTAGATCATCTGCATATGCTAGAACCTCAACCTCCCAGAGTGTGAGTATAGTCAATAAGTCGTCCACAAGAAGTGACCACAAAAGGGCTGAAAGAACCCCACCCTGCGGGAATCCTCTTGTGGCTCTAAAGCTGACTGTTTTTCCCTGTAGAGACGTCGTTATAGTTCTATTTGATAGCATAGCACGAATTCAGTCTCCTCTGGCGGCTACTGCTGCATATAAGAAGTCTGGCAGTGCATTGTTAAATGCTCCCTCAATGTCGAGAAAAGCTCCCACCGCAATTTCCTTCATTTGAAGGGATTGATCTTCTCGACTAGGTTGTTGAGTACTATTTCTGTTGATTTTTCTGTTTGATAGGCATACTGATGGGTATTGAGGGGGTGATGGTTCAGGATGTTCCCCCTGATATATCCGTCCAGCACCTTCTCCAGGCCTTTCAACAGAAAATATGTCAGGCTAATTGGTCTAGGCGATTTAGGGCTTGGTTCTTTCCTTGACGAGGACGCCAAGAACTAGCGATGGAGGAGTTATATATCTAAACCCCATTAAGCTAATGGTAGTAAATAGTTAGTCACAGTCAATAGTTTGTAATAATATTAATAAAAATTGTAGATGTAAATATGATAATATCTATTATATTTTACTATAAATAGAAGTTAAGGGTAAACATTATTATTCATTATACATTGTCAATTGTGGCCGAGGGCTCTGTGTAATAATCAATTGATATTTGTAAATTTATAGTTAATAAAATTATTTTTAAAAACTGAATCCTACAAGTGTTAAACTTAACTCTACATACTTCTCTACCGCTTTTATTTCAAATTCTATCGTAAAAATTTAATTTTAAAATTATTCTGTTCAAAACACTATTATTCTTACGACATATTTTATCGCGTTCGATAATTTGAGAAAACATAATTGCAATGTGTATGAAACAATAGATACATCAATGATCTTCCCAAGAGGCACATCTAGAATGTCCCGACTTCAGACGAAACGTTACATACCTAGCGCTCACGGTTCATAAACGTGTCTAGCGCTAGCAGTACTGAGGCACCGTAACCTTATACACGTTCGACAAATTTACGATTTGGGTCCTACATGACAGTTAAAGCATAGAATAGAGTTAAAACATGTGATGTCACCTCACTATTCTATAAAGTTTGGTGGTTAGGAGGATACCTGCTGTTTATTACCCCTCCACTCCACGCACATAGGGTGATATTGGCTGGAGAGTGTACCTGCACCCAAATTGTAAATTTGCCGAACGTGTATGTAGTAAAATAGTATGTAGTATTCCAGTTTGAATTGTTTCCTTTATCTTTTGTATTGCTTTATTTTTTGTTTGAAAAATACAAAAAACAGTGTCTTCGTATTCGACCGATTCTGAGAGCAACAGGAAGAGTAATGGCACAGAAAAGAATATATGACCTAGTTCATAAGAATGGGAGGTAGAAAGCAATTTTAGGAGCTGGTTAGGAAAGAGTCATAACAAATTTCAAGATAAAAAAAGATGTTATTTAATTTGTTACATACTATTTACTAAATTATAAGGTCAATTTTATGCTTACTGTTCAGCATGCACAGTTGATATTAAGTTTTAGACATAAGTAAGAAAAAAATATATAATATATAGAATTATCTGTTAATAAAGATATCTACCGTTTCTTTGCTCAAAATTCTACCTCTCTATATCTGGCAACACTGACATGGACAAAATTCAGGCAGTTGGTTGCTCCGTCCTGCCAAGGAAGCCGGTCCCACAACACTCGAGTTCGAAGTCAGTAACGAGCCGACTCAACAGCCCAGCAGACCGTCCGCAGTTACCTCCCGAATCCTAGGAAATAAGTGTCAGGTCAGGTACAGCGTGGTTATAGATTAAGTTATCGCCACCGGAGAGAGGGTACTCTGTTCAACGTATATTACTAATAGTTCTTTATTTCAGCTTGGATGCAATCGGTAGGAGGAGCATGACGTCACACGTAGCCACGTGAATTCCTAATGTGATTCCGGTACAGGAATTATGCTAGCTGAGCCGACGTGAGGGTCTGCACTGAAGTCTTACGAAAGGCCCTTACCGCGACTCCGAAGTTGCTAGTTGAACCCGCTCGAGAGGAGTACCAAAATTTATTAATAACGAATTTATTTATAGCCACCATCACCGCCCCGGATCAGCCTTAGATTGTGATAACGACAGGCTATAATATAATGTTTTTTTTTCAGCTAACTCCGGATGTTTACAGTAATACTCTGCTCTCGCCACATTGACTGTAACTGCGTAGTAGCTTAGAGTGCTATATACGAGTAGTCATTAGTTTTTTGCTTTTGCTTTTGCTTCCTGTTCTCCTGGTATCTGCGCCCTGCTTGCTGACCGTTTTTTGCTGCTTGTCGTTTTACCGCTTGTTTACCACCCTACCTGCTCACTAATTATCACTGCTTGCGTGACCTAACCATAGTAATTTTGTAATTAGCAGTAGTATAACCTGTAAATAATAAAATATCTAGTATAAAATAAATTTAGTAGTTCTGGTCTTTTCTTTCTTAAACTGTATTGCCTGAGTTCAAATTTCTCGACCCTTAGAAATACAGTTTCTTCACTGTAGTTGCCCGGCCTCTATTGTCCCGACAATAAGGTATTGTTTCTGCACTCTAAATAGAAACTGGCGCTCTAGATCTCCGCACCCGGATTTTCTTCCGTAGTTTTGGGCATCATAGTGACATTTCCATTCATGTGTAGCGCCGAAAAACGTCACAAAAGGGTCAGTGGCGTACCGTGCCATTTGGGGCGGAGAGGACACAGCATTCTTGGGGCGTAAATCGTAATCCAAATTAAATATGATATTAAATTTATTTTTTGCAAATTTCCTCTCTATCGTTGAAACGTTAAAGACCATTTATGTTTTATGTTGTATTTACTTCAACCTGTGTTTTTATTTATTATTTAATTCATTAATGATTAAGAACAAAAAACCCAGTTTAATTAGTCTTGAGGATGCTAATAAATATAGCGAAACATCGACTAAATTAAACAAGTAGTATTCCCATCAAGTTGAACTATTAATATAGCAGGTCACAAACCATTCAAGAGAGAAACGATTTATTTCCTATAGTTATTATTCATTGAATTTTCACGAATTGTTTCGTTTGGGGCGCGGCAATTTGTAACGAACATTCCTGAATACTTCAAAAGAGAAGAAAATAATGGGCCTTTGCTACCACTGAGTTGCAGATGCCTTAAAAATTAGTTTGAGGAGCATAAGTTGTAATAAAGCAGAGTGAAAATCTAGTTCTATTACTCCAGGAAAAATACATAACAGACGTAAATTGAAGACTAATGATGAAAACATATCACAATTAAAACGCTTAAAGAATTAGTGTAGCAGAGGGTACGCCCCTTATGTGGCGTATTTTATGGAATGTAAGAATTTCTTGCAAACAGGAAAATAAAGCGTTTCCATTATGAACAACCCAGTAGCGGCTGGTGAAATTAAGGCTGTCATATCATAGTATCGGAACATGGGACCCAAGCGATACTTTAAGGCGTACCTATCAAGACTAAATGAAGAAGTTTTGCAGAAAAAAATTGCGATTGAAATTTGTGAAAAAAAGTTGGAAAAATTGTGGGCCTCCAGGGTTATTTTTTAAACGATTTGTAAAATATTTGCAAAACATTTTTTTCCAGAATCAGGTGGAAAATATAACGACAGATCTAAAATTTCATAAAAAAAATATTGTTTTTCTATAAAGTTACACCATTTTGAAATTTTATCTTAGATTCGTTTCACTGTGCAAATTTCAAAAAGGTGCAACCTTGTAAAAAATCTATATTTTTTTTTGAAATTTGAAATCTATCCTTATATTTTTCACCTGATTCTGAAAAAAATGTTTCGCAAATATTTTACAAATCGTTTAAAAAATAAGCTTGGAGGCTCAAAATTTTGCCAACTTTTTTTTGCAAATTTTAATCGCAATGTTTTTTCCTCATAACTTCTTCATTTAGTTACGCCTTAAAGTATCGCTTGGGTCCCATGCTCCAATACTAAGATATGACATAGCCTAAATTTCACCAGCCGCTACTCAACAACCTCACATCGTAAACAATCGTATTCATTTTTTACGAGAGTATAAGAAGAATATTACAAGTGAACATTCAAGTCAATTTGTGTACCTTGATAAAACGTGGATCGTTGCCAAGGGGGTGTTCAAATGAACGTGACAAAATGACAGTGTGAATAGCTGTAAAAATGCAAATGGAAATCGTCTTGTGCTCATAGACAAAAATAATTTTTTTTTATAGTTGTGCTCCATGCTGGAAATAGGCATAGTTTCGTACAAAATGTCTCATTGCGTTGCTTTTCTTCACGAAGTCAAAGTCGGCGAACTTCCATGAACAAATGAACTTTTCAAAAAATAAGTTTGGAAAAACTAAAACAAAATCTTGCTGATCCCTCGATAGTGATGATAGATAATGCCTGCTACCACAGTTTCTTAGTAGAGCCAATTCTTCATTCTTCCTGGAATAAAACAAAATTAAAAGAATGGATCACAGGTAACGGGGTATTATTTTTGGAAAATTCCCTGAAAATTGAACTACTAAATTAATGTATCCAGAACAAACAAAAGCCAAGGTAAGCCACCTTACCACTGCAAATATAGTCCAATAGAGTTGGTGTGGGGAATTTGTTTGCAATGTAATGATCTCCACACTGGCGAAGTTGGTTTCAGATACCACTAGTTTTGAAGATGTAACATTGACCTTAAATCAAATTACTCCAGATATTTTTGAGGCACACAAAAGAAATTGTGAAAAAAAATTGGAAATGTGAAGTGCATTATAATGAGGTTGAATCATTAATTTTTAAATTGAGTGGAATGTTTGATGATGAAGACGATGCCTTTTTAAAACTTCTTGATGTTAAGATGATGTTAATGATTAAATAGTTCTTTTTTTAAACAAATGTTATGCTCCGTTAACACACCGTATCAATTTGACAGCGGTTGTCTTCTGGTTGTATAGAGTGTGCTTTATTATCGAGCCGCTCGGAACGGAAATCATAACCTACTTAAATCATCCTGACATATTGTTGTTGAGTTATGCTCCTGTGTGGCCTGTGGTATAATCTACGCCATGTTCTGAAAGCGTTTAGTTTGCTTTCGTTTGTTTAATGGGTCAGATTATAAGCTGCCTGGCTTACTGTCAAGTCCAAACTATCCTATTGTGTATTGAAATTTATTTTAAGGTTTTGCAATTAAAAACTTCATGGCAAAAATGATACGTGTCCAAATTTTATCATTATTAGTTATCACCACCATCGTGTAGGAAACATACATATTCATCATCTCAAGTACTGTTTTCAACAAAAACAATACACGTTTGGCTTATAATGGCGCAGTTAAAATTGTAGTGAATCTGCAAAAACAACATATGTTCACATAAATTTCTGGTAATAACAACACATGTGCCGGACATGCGCTGTTTTTACTTGTATACATAGCGTAAACAAACCTTGAGATCGTTAGATGTGCATACAAAGCTATTACGTTTTAAATCAGACTTGTCGAGCAGTGAGGATGAATTTCAATTACGGGCGCTTCTTTGTTCTAACAGACCACAGACAACTATTTACCGCAATCACCTACAAGAATAAGTCTGAAGATAAGCTCATCAGTGCTTGTGTAAGCACCCTTAACCTGGAAATTTTACGGAACGCCCATTTGGTCATAAGATAGGGATCTTTTACGTGCTCACATTACAGACACGTGAAACCCACACTTTTCACATCTAGTCCATGTATCGGTTTGTTTGATCTATGTTACTGTTTCTTTCACTTGTTTATATCTTCTTTATTTTTATACATGTTAAAATTATTAATATTTACAGGGAAAACTTAAATTAAATACTCTTGACGATATCTTTATATAAATACGAAACGTTGACCAATTATAATCTGGTTTTCTTCTTTTTCGTGACCACTACCCAATAATTTGAAAAGCAAAATAGATCTTTAAAAGTTCCTCGCAAGCTAACTTTATTTTTATATCTTTAATAAATATGTTTTGTCTAGTATAGTAAACAAAGTTTATTGGTTTTTGAAAAAAAGGAAAATTAGCATTTTGATAAAAATCATTATATATAATTTTACGCAAATTGAGATAAAAAAACTAAAAACTGTTCTATGATGAGTGTTTTTATACGTTTAATGTTTATAATGCAAATATATTACAATATAACCAGAAAGTTAAAATAAAATCACTTTTCTTCTGTTTCAAAAATCAAAAATCATATAACTTTTTTTTAAACCTAATATTAAGGCTCGTTTACATAGTGCGAGCTGGCGTGTAAGTTGAGACTGCCAGTTACTGCATGCCAGCTGCTGTCATGATTTAAAAGAATCGTCGAGTTGCTGTCTACGCGAGTTGGTCAACAACTGACATGCGAGTTACTTCAAAAATTTTTGTTTTTACTGGCCATTGGCCTTCCCCCACTATATCGTACACCACTAGGTCGCATACTCCTCGCATCGTTTGAACACAGAGCTTAATAACTCGCTAGACAGTGGATAATAATAGTACATATTTTTGTTTATTTATGATAGGTGTTCAAAACGTCGGAAAGGTGGAGTATCCAAGAAAAGTAAGATTTATTAATCTTTATAAAGATCAAGAAATAATTATTATTTATTACAATACCCAAGGACTACGCAGCCAAGATTGCTCGATGACAGCCGCTCTTATCTCGCTGGCTTCGTGTAAATAGCCGAATAGCTCACCATTTATTTCATGTCAGTTCCCACGGTCAGCTACTGTCTACTAGCTGGTCAGAAACTCGCAATGTGTAAACCAGCCATTAGTTATGCATTCTTTTCACATAACAAATAATCATGAACTCAAAAAATTAGTATCATAATACATCCAAATACTGGTTATAAATGTTACATATTCTTAAACAATGTGTTTTATAACATAACTATGATCAATCAAAAGTACAGTTACCGAAAATGTACTTATAAATAATACACAATAAGCGTTTAAAAGAGAAAGTGGTATCAAACCACTTTAAAAGTAGTTTTTGTTCCAGTTATTCCATTTGATTTAATGGAAGGTGTTGTATTTACATTCTAAAGTGCATTCCGTTGATTTACTTTTCTTTGTGAGAAACAACCGATTTTAAATCGGAGTTCATGGTATTTGCGGATATCAAATAAAATATGAAATATTTACCTATTAATGAGTCAATGACTTCAGTAATAAAAATACTTATATACAGGGTGTCCCAGATTTAAAGTGACATAGAGTAATGGGAGATAGCACACTAGGTTCAAAACACCCCCAAACTTACTTTTAACCATTTCTAAGATTCAGGGCATTTTATGGTTCTTGACTAAAACTATAGTCGGCCGTATTTCTGAAACGGCTAAATATTTGAATGAAATTTAGTGTAAATATATTCTTTTAGTCCAATCAAGATCATAATTCATAAGTCCAAAATGAAATTTATTAAGGAGCAACTTGTAACATTTACAACTAAAAAACAAAAAAAAACAAATTAACAGAACGATGCAATTAATTACAATTAAAATAGATTTTCGAAATATCCACCCTTAGCTAATTTTTGTGAACGTTTTAAAAGGATTTTCACTGATCTATCAATCTTTACGGGTTATTTCTAATGTTATCAGTATCACATACATTAATATTTTCTTCTAATAAATGTTATTGTGTACTTTTTCGTTTTACATCTCTGATTTGAGTTGGCCCTATAAAAAATAGTCCAGAGGTATAAGATCAGGAGATCTCGGTGATCAGTTAACCGGAACTCTTCAACCGCTCAGTCTGTTGGGACAAGCTGAATCAGGTGATCTCTGACCGGTACAGAAAAATGGAGTCCATTACCATCATACTGAAACCACATGCTCCTGGAATTGATGTTTTGTAATAAATCTGGCAAGACGTCTAAGAAAATTTAAATAAGCTTCTAATCTCCATCACGGTCCTATTATTTGGTTAAGATAATATTTTTGTATATAGTTTTACACGGGAAGTGGGAGAGTTGCAATAAGTGTTTAGACGTTTTCCAAATCACCATATAGCAAAGCAGACGACATTTACAACGGTATTCCATCTTAGTAATGAACATGGAAAATTTCGTATTACCTAATGTAGGTATTTCAAATATGTAAATAATGTGAAAAACAAATTTAAATAAAATGTATTTAATCATGGAATTTTAAGCGAGTCCAGCCCTGCACGAACCAATAATTTTTCAATAAACGTATATTTCTTATTAAAAAAAAATGAGGATGCTTAATTAGTGTAGGTTATTTAAGTAAAATTAATAAAATAGGACGTTAGATAGTTGATTGCCTAATTCATAGAATTCAAAATTTGATCAATCAATATTTTTGTGAAAATTTATTTGAGAATAACCTTAAACGTACCATCAAATATTATGACATTATTTTATACACTCGAGTGATCAGATCCGGCAGCAGGCCTTTCTATCTAGTACGCGAGTGACATTCCCTTGTCCCCTTGAATTTTAGGACATCATTTTAGGCCTCCTCAGATACTCAGAATTTTACTCTGATTTGCTTGTACAAGCCAAAATTGCATAGATAAGCCCGAGTCGAAAGAGAAATGTAAAGAAAGGACAAAATGGTCGAAAGACTGAGGAGGAAAGAAAATTCTTATATGCAGAGTTACCTACATATGATCCAATTTACCTGCCCATACTGCAACTGAAGTAAAAGTCTAACACTCGTATGCATAGTCGATCGCCAGCGAATCGCTAGAATTTCGCGTTCGCCAGATGAGAATTGCAATGCATAGTCCGTCGCCGACAACATCACACATCACATAAGGAGTTTTTAATCCCAATTTAGCAATGTAAGCAAATTAGAAAGAGATAGATAATGTCAGACTGACGTCACCGGTAGACAGTGTAGACAAGATGGCCGTTTATTTTCGTGGTATTCATAGTGGCAGGTTGTGTGATTTTTAATTACGATTTTGCTAATTTTATGTTAATTATGTTTATTACTTTATTACTACATTTAATGAAAATACCTAGACGTTTTAAGGGACACAACTATATCATATAACACAGACATTAGTGTATGCACGTTTTACTACATCAACATTATAATAAGGGTAATTTTTTGGAAACTAGATAAGTAGTCCTCAATGGTTTTTTTCATAAATAAAAATAGGTTTAAATATTTTCTGTTTCCGCTAAAATAAACATTACATAATGGTTTTTAATAATATGTAATCGTAACCAAAAACAGCAAGCTGAAAATTACGATGAATCAATTTGATATTTTCATTTCAATTTAAAAATAATGTTTCATAACACTTTAATTTATTTATAACTAGAGCATTATAAAATATACTGAAAGATATGCTGTTCCCAGTATTTCATTTGAGAAAGATAAGGCGAGTGTCGAAGAGAAGATAGAAGCATTATTATCGGCAATATCTTGGAGAAGGTAAAAGAAGAAACAGCAGGAGCTTTGAAGTAAATAAAAGTTTACAAGAACAAAACGAAAATGAACAAAATATTATTGTTGACACTAATGAAGGAAATATAATAACAGATAATTATAAAAAAATGTACCTGAATCTTTTTGTAATATTGTATTATTTGTAATATTTGCAAGCTTGTTTTGTATGTGTAAATATTAAAATAAGTATTTTGTAATATATATTTTTTCAAATTATTATATCATGGGAACAGAGGTTGTCGTATAACTACACATACCTTGAGAATCACAAAAGTGGATAATAAATTATCTTGTGTCATATTGTTTTATAATATAAACGATTGTATATATTTTGTAGCCCCAACAAATGCCAAGTTATTTGTGGGCTAATTCTATTTTTCTTGTCGCATCTTTCTCGGCTTTCTCACTCTTCGCAATTTCTTTTAATAGTTTTCTTATTTTTCATGCCCATGTGAGAGAATTTTTGTTTGTATGCTTTGTAAATTTGTAAATAATTAAAGATAATAAAGACTATTTCCAAATCTACATTGTGCATTAGAATTTTTTGTCTAGATTTTCAACGTTAAACAATCAGGTAAGTATAACCCTATTTTATTTTTATGTGGATTAATTATGCAAAGTGATTTTAGCAAAGTATATTCTACACTACATCTATGGGGGTACACTGATATAAGACTTTAGATATAAAACTGGATGTTTTGAAAATGTTTGTATATGTATAGTAACCAACAAATATAAAAGCAAAACTTTACCAGCCTATAATATATTTTATTACGAAACACAGTTGTCTTTATCTGTATTTCACAATTTTGCTGATTTTGTTTATTTCATGATAGTTGATATTTTCATTCCTTATATTCTTACATCACTGTTATAATTTATAAAGTTTTTGACATTCTCAGTCAACAATTAGTTAACGACCTTTATAATATAGATTTTTACACTATAATCATTGTATTAATTTAAGATTGTTTTAGTGTAATAATTTGTGGCACGCTCTATTATGTTTTTTCGGCCTCAATTTGGCTACCAATGACGTCACCGAGACGCTTTAAGTTTTGATTGGCTAAAGCCTGATTAAGCACTCCTTGTTAGTTTATTCTTCTTGCATAAGTATAACTTTTGGCGAAGGCGGTGGAGAGTACAATGCAAATCATGCTCCGTCTTTCACCAGCGAATCCTTCAGACCTTCGCCGAAATCAAACCTCAGCGAGTAGCTGACGATTGATTATGCATACAGCTGTAGCGTCTGTCGGGGCCTTTACAAGCACGTGATGACATAGTCGACATTTAAAATTATTTGCATATCATAAGGCTTGAAAAAATCCATTTAAAATCATGACCAAGATATTTTTTTGGCAAAAAAATCTGCCACTTTGCCGGAGATTTGGCAACTCTAGTATACCAGTAATTCTTAATAAGAATATGTAATCCAGTAATACATTTAAGACAAGTACATATGGGACAAATTTCTTCTATATTGTTCTGAAACCGAATAAAAATGTCCACTTCCAAGAATCTTTTGAATTTTTAATATTGCATACGTAGATAATATTTAAAAAGAGTAGTTTTAAATGTTATTGTCTTCTACATACAAATGGCCAAAGAGTATAGTAAAGTTATACAGGGTGGACAAACTAGATGGCTTCAATTTCAATTTTCAGTCGTTAATTAGTTATACGCATGGAAAAGTATTACATGTTTGAAATGGACTTTTCACGTTACCTATGGCCCAATTTAAACGAAATCATAATAGGCATGTCTTCATAAATTTGTCAATCTGACATTTTTTTAATTATTTTGGTTTAGTTGTCTAGTTTAATTTATTAAAACTCTTTTAATTTACAGAAAAATTAAATGTATAATATCAGTACAAGGCACGAGTAGTGTTGCTTGATGGATACACCTAAAAAACGCGATTAAGAAAACATAAATCACAATAAATATAAATATCCTAGTTGTAAATAACCTTAAATTAAAATTTTTGTTTATAAACATACAATTAAATAACAGTGTTCTCAGTATTAGAAGCAACAAAATATTAAGATTGAAAGAATATTAACCAAAAAAAGAAAAATTTTCACACTCAAGAATTTATTTCCTCCATTTACAATACAAAAAACGAAACCCCTAGTCTAATATATATCTACTTTCATTCTTCTGAACACTTCAGAGGCTAGACCGCGTAAAAATTATTTATAAAAATATTTAAATTAGATAATTTAAAATATGAACATTTGTCATATTTATTTTGACATTTTATTTTATTTTTAATTAGTGTAACTTCGGAAATCATAATGACATTCATGACATCCAACCTAACCTAAATAAGCCCATTATTTTCGTACATTTCAAAAAAATTTTCGTATTTATGCATTTCTAGAAAAAATAATAAAATAATTATTATGAATTACAAAATATAATATTTTTCAATCTCAATATTTTTTTGCTTCTAATACTGAGGACACTGTTATTTACTTCAACGCAATTCTTGCTTCTAGACTGAGTAGTTGTTTTAATAATTTCTATGATAAAATGTATTGGAACTGTTGTTTTTGATTCATTATATGCCTAATACTTTTATACTGGCGCATTCAGATACGAATGTCAGTATAAAATATAAAAATATATAGGTATTTATCATTATTTTCATGTTAGGTTTAAAATAATGCTTTTGTAATACCCAATAATTATATTATTATTTTTTCTAGAAATGCATAAATACGAAGTAAAATATGTCAGATTTTTTGAAATATTTTGTTTTTATTTAGAAGTGTTTCTACTTCCAGAATTACATAAAGAAAATAACGAAAAATAGGTAAAGAAAGATATCTAATATAAACACATTCCTTATTTCAACCGTTGTAATGTTTCTAGATTTTCTCTGTATAGTTTGCACCACCGGATAATTACAATTATTAAAGCATATTGAGTATATCGTGGAACAATTTCTCTATTTTAGATTCTTAAACCACTTTTTATATGATTGTTGTAAAAGCTTACTTACATTGAGTAGCCATGTGTAACGAGAACACGTATCCACTCTAAGTGAAAGTATAAATCATTTTTATGACCATTCTCACTGTGGGCATTTCATTTTGTATGTATTACCAAAGTTTATACTTATGTATTACGTATTAAAAAGTCTACAGTAAATCGTAAAATATATTTGGCATTCATTTTTTTAATACATTTATCTGAAGAAACCAGAAGTCACATGAGTAACGTTTTTTATAACACAAAAAGGTGTTATGACAGAAATTAATTATTATTTGGTTATTTATGGAATTTCGCCATATACAGTGTGTCAATTTGAAAAGCTTCCACCCCGATAGGCTCATTTAGCGTTATTTTTTTATTTCTTATTCTGAAAGTTTGCACTGTGTTTAGCAAATATGCAACAAATTTTATTTATGCGTAAAGTCCGGATACGAATATTAGATTCCAGAAACGGATGTACTCGCAAAAGAAATTATTACATATTTTAATAAAAGCCCTTTTGAAAGGGTATCTTCTGCAAAAATTAAATTTAATTTCATCAAATACTTTTTTTGTATAGCAAAAACTGACTCCGAAATTTGTAAAAAAATTACTGTAAACACCTGTTCATTTCATTCATTTAATTATAATTCAAACAACAAACCATTACCAATGTAACATGTTTAACAAACCCACTTTACAGGGTATGTTTGAAAAATTCAGACGACTAAAACATGTTACTTTTGTTACTTATTTTAATTCATAACAAATGCTCTAAATGTAGACTATAATATAGTCTATTCTAAAACTCTTGCCTTACATTTTGGGAAACCTCTCTTGGAAGAGAGTGACATTGCATTAATTTTTTTCCGAAATTCTTGAATGCTCCTTGGTAGATTTCTGTAAACGACAGATTCATAAAAGTTAAGTGGCATCAAATCCGGAAATCTTGCTGGCCACTCGTTGGGCCCCCTTCAGCCAATCCACTTATCGGGAAATGTATTATTATTCAATCATTCCCAGTCTGGTAAAACATAATGCAGAGGAGCACCATGTTGTTTGAAGTAAAGTGAAACAAAGTTGATTTGTCACAGAAACAAATATTTTGTAACAGAAGCAAGCGAGTTGTTGTTGATATTTTCGGTCATTTGTTCAAAAGAACTGGATTCTTCTATCAAAATTGTCTTCAGCTAGTTCATGATGGACTTGAAATTTATAGGAATGAAGGTTATGCACTTTTAGGACCTTGCGAACAGCCTCATGAGAAATGCCCGTTATAGCAGACACCTGGTGAACTTGTGGGATTGATAACAAAATGTCCTACCACTTCAATCTCTTTGGGCTCGGTGACATCATTGAGCAGATAACATGCTCATGCGTACTTCCACCCAAACCGCCCGAGTTCGAAATTGGCCAGAACCAAGTCGATGAGGTATGGTGGATGAGAGGACCTGCTCGCGTCACCATTTTTCAAAAACAATGTAAAACTGTGGATCCGTGTATCTGCGATGTGAGCACGTAATAGATCTCTATCCCACGACAAAATAAGGTTCGGCAAAAGTTCTTACTTAGGAATGCTTGCTCAAGTACTGATAAGCTTATTTCCTGGCGCCAGTGATTGGTCTTGGTAGCTGACATAGGCCGAGGTATAACAAGATTAAAAAAAAATTTAATCAGAGTTCCCTCGCTCAGGACCCTACCTCAGTTCTTTTTTGTTTTCCATAGATCTTGTTTCTATAAATTTTGCAACTAATTTAAAAACGTATGTGTGACTTGTTTGTTAGGATTTCTTTCATTGAAAATCGCAGCCGTTTGTCTCGCTCAACGATTTGCACCACCATTGATTAAAATTAATTCAACTCTCTCTGCTCCACTATGCACCATTTTAATTCTAATTTTACAATAAACACAATTACAATGAAGAAAAAATGTTTGCATCCTATCAAACTTGTAGGACTTCTTAACATATTTTCTAATGGTACTTTTCTTGGATAAACTTTTCACAATTAATGACATTAACCGAATAAAGGATTTAATATCACAACTACAATGAAATATAGTAAGTTTAAGAATGAAACAAAAAACTGGCCACTTTTATTACAACTGAAAACTGTTAGTTGTCCAACCTGTGTTTATAAGCTACAGATTGTTTAAAATAACTAACATTCAGAAGCTTTAAAAATGAAATTTTATGTATAAGCTATAGCAGGTTTTTAAGTTAGCTTGGTGAATGGTAAAGCACTTGTTATGAATTGTATTAAAATAAATCTAGTTTCATACAGTGGCGTAGCTATTATACCGCAAAACACAGCGGCCGCAAAGGGCCTAGATATGGCGAACTCCAGGAGCGAAGGGAGATCAATATCAAATACAGTCTGCTTTGGCAGGGCCGATCATAGACCCCTATGCACCCGGAGCAAGAATAATTTTGGCAGCCATTTTGGTAA
This sequence comes from Rhamnusium bicolor, assembly GCA_029963845.1. NCBI lineage: Eukaryota > Metazoa > Arthropoda > Insecta > Coleoptera > Cerambycidae > Rhamnusium > Rhamnusium bicolor. The sequence goes on from JANEYF010004957.1 coordinate 107,852, forward strand.
CAGCTAAGTGAAAGATTTATTTTAAACAAATTTTGAGAATGTTGGCAAACTTATTTAGTTCCCTTAAAAATGTCTTCGTTACTTTTTTTTTATTCACTTCTATCTTTCATGATAGTAGGCGCTCCCCTTTAACTAGAAATTTTAGATGATTTTATCTCACCTCAATCCCCCCTAACAATTATTTCGCGTTCCTTTTGAAAAGTAGGAAGTGAGGAAAACTGTTAATTTTTCTTCCCCCTTACTCTTGCCAAGTATCTTTTCGAGCACCCTCACGAGAACCGCTTTGACTCATTTGCGATGAGGACCTAATTTAACTGAATAATGGACGTTTTAATTGACAGTTGTAGGTTATGCTCAATGTGTGTGAATACCGATTGTGTGAATTAGGAATTGGGTCTACAAATTATTTGTAATCGTTTATTAAAACCGAGCTTGGAACAATTGACAATCTAGCTAGTAAGTTAACTTGATTTGTCGTTTCATTGCAACATTTAATTTTAAGTGAGGTTCATTCAGTGGCTTACCTCATCTCAATTTGAGCCATACTTACTTCACATATAAAAAGAAAGCACCTGAAAATAAGGTTTATTTGAGCTGAACTGAGAAACTCTAATAGCCATTTTATACACAGTAAAAAATTTATACATTTTCTGAACTAGAATTAATTTATGTGTGTAATACACTAACCTAACTAGTTTAGTAAAGTGAAAAGAGACAATCGTGACGGCTGTAAACCTTGTATGTTTAGGGTTTTCTATTTATAAATGTGTAGTTTTTTGTTTATTTCTTTTCCTTTTAAATTATAACCACATTGTGCTTTTTTTCTTTTTGGCAAGGAAAAGACGTCAATAGTGACGCTCGAGATTACGCCGGTAAGACGGCTTCGGTTTGCGGTTCTCTCGGACGCCAGTTCCTCTTATTAACAGACTCTGTATTAACATACAAATATACTGTATAAAAAAAAAGAAATATTTATGTTTGCTTCAAACAAAACCTATTGCCATACACCTAAGTAGAAATAAGCGTGTTTCTAAAAAGGTGATTGTATCGGTGTGTACGTGAAACAAATGCGGATAAGCGGATAAATAAAAATATTACTAGCGGAAAAAACTACAAGCCATGTTTACTCTTAATCAAAACGACCTAAATTTGCTTCTAAAGCCAGTCTGTTCATAGGAGAGCCCTATATATGCGGTTACAGGACGTGAACGGCTGTGCCTTTAAGAGCGAAGTTATGACCTTACTGAGTTCAATACAGAGTCTGAGTGACACACTGTCAGTCTCAACTTATTGGCTACACAAGGGGACTCAAATCGTTAGCAACCGGCAGGGGTCGAAACAGTGATAATCAGAGCAAGGTAAGTTCCTAGCGCCTGAGTTCAACACATCAATCTTAATAACAGACTGTTAATCCTGGCTTTATTGCTACCGCAAGGGATCTCAAATCATTAACAAACGGCCTGGGTCAAAACAGTTTTCAGAAAGATGTAAATTACTAGTGTGGTCAATGAACGCACTCGCAAAAACAAAATTTAACTTCCAAAAGAAAACGAAGCTCTCTTGGACAGACGGACAGAAACGAAAGTTAAAATTACGGACAGAAACAAGTTAAAATTTCAATTTTATTCTACATTAGTAAAATCTTTTTCTACTGATAAATAAATATCAAAATTAATTACTGAAGTCCTTACTAAGTCTTTAATAGTTAAATTAATCTTCCAATAAAAATTCACCTAAGTCAATAAATAATCACGTAAAGCAGCTAGCAGGATTTTTAGTCTTTACAATAATAACCATTAAATTTCAAATAAAAATTCAACTAAGTCAATAGTTAAATATAGAAAACAAATATCAGTCCCTAAATTAGTAAAAACATATTTTTAAATTAAATTGCTACTAAATCAATGAATAAATAGTAAAAATTATATACAAATAAATATAGAAAATTTCGTACCCTTAACAGCCAGGTGATATTCATGGGATTCCAGCACTGTCTTTTCGAGTTCAGGACGTCTGTATTTATACCCTTTTTCAAGAGTTTTTGTCCCAAAAATTAGCGCGGTCACAAGTACGTGAGTTATATTACACATAAAAACTACTTATCTCTGCTTGTATTCAGACTAGCAGTTTTTTCAATATGGACTGATATTTTTAAATGTACAGTTTAAAAATGGATTTGGTTTATGAACTAAATAATATTTTACTAGGAAAATATAATACACGGCCTAAGTGACAAAATAATCAACAATTTTCATCCCTAAATTCCTTCCCTAACTGGCAATACTACTATGAACTATTTTGGTATTATTTAATTAATTAATTATCCTTATTTACTTTAAGTAATCGTTAAACAATTGTTTATAACTGTTCCGGGTTAAATTCATAGGTACATTTTTCCATCAATAAATTTATCAGTTAATTTATGAATTTCTTTGACAGTGTCAAGTAGCAATTAAATTGCAGTTTTTCTGAATTTTTTTCTAATTTGCCCGTCCCTATGAAATGGCCGCCCTTAGTATTTTCATTAAGCTCCGAATCAAAATGTTTATAGTATGCTGGGACTTTTTGCACGTTACTTTAGTCGTACTGCAAATTTTTATAAACTTAAATCTTCAGAAGGGGTCTAAGTGATATTTTTGCGGGGGACAGAAGCTACACCACTGGTTTCATGGATTGTTTTCTAACAATGCAATGTAGAGTAGATGTATTAAAGTTCAAACTGAGTAATGAATTTTTGACTATTAAGAATTAGAAACACAAATGAACACGTTTTTGTGGCAAATTTAATAACAAATTCCGAAAAGACAATTATTATTAGATTACAGAAAAAGTACTTGGTGAAATCAAATTTAATTTTCAGAGAAAGACAGTATTCGAAAGATTTTTAATCGAAATATCACAAAAGGTAGGGTGTCATATAAGATTAAATAGGCGTGGCTGGGAGTTGCTCTTTCGTTGATCCTCACTACAGCAATTACACCACTCGATCCCATTTAACATGATAAAACCGCTTTCAATATCTTTCTCTTCCCGAGATAATTGTGGCGGAAACGTTTCAAATTGATACTCGGTATAAAAATTAGTTTGTAATATTTACAATTGCCAAAAAATTAAAATATCTAACAATATCGTCCAATAAAGAATTTTAATTAGAAATTTTCCTGGCTGATACTTTGGAGACTTCAACGGAACATCAGGATGCAAACCGGAAACATCATGAAAAATGAGATCATAGCTTTGCGTATAACGCAGCATATTTTTAAAATACAGTAGTAAAAAAGTTATGAAAGTGTTCCTGTAGTAACAATTGTTTTCAAGCAATATTTCTTTTTTGTAATACGTATATACAGGGTGGACAAATTTCGATGTTTCGATGTAACTCGGTAACTGTAAAAGATACAAAAAATGAAAGACACATTCTCTATCTCTATTTTTGAGACAAATTCACTGGCGAAAGCAAAAATTTGCTATAGTCTTTTGTTTTCGAATTATGAACATAAGTTTTTTCGACTTTTAGACATATGTCAATATCTTGGTTGTTTGTAAAGTTATGAAAATTCAACTTTACATTCTTCAGACACTCTTTTCTGTGTAATACAGTGGCATCGAGAAAATTTCAAAAAAGGTGCAATTTCGATTTATGGCATAAAGTTGTATTTTTTTAAATGAGAATCATAGTTGGCTGTGGTTTAGTTAAAAAGAAATTTTCTCTCTTTCATACTATATATCATATGTGGGGTCGCTTTTGATGTGTAAGTATTGAATGGCGAAAATAATCTTTTAGTAGATTATTTTTTGCATTTTTTTATATTTATTCCAATGTCATCTATGACAGTGTTTATCCGTTAGTCAGTAAATTGCATATTAATAATTTTGTTTCCGTCATAATTACACCCCATTTAATCGTAAAAGTGAAGATGTCTTACGAAAATTAAGAGAAATATAATATGCTAGAATGCTTTATTCAAAGTAATAACAATTGTGATATCCGAAATATATTTCAATCGCTATCCAGAAAGAAGACAACCTAATACAGCTATTTTTAAGAGGTTAAAAGAAAATCTCATTAATTGTGGGTCCTTTAACAAGCCGACACCAAAAAATCAGATATTTATATCTAATTTTATAATACATTACAATTACAAAATAAAAATTCAAATAAAGTAAATATTCAAACTGATGTCCGTTATGTTCGATACATAAATTACACCTTTTTATAATATTCTGAACTGCATTATAAATACGAAGATTTGAAATGGAATTCACACAGTCTATAAAATTTTGTCCGAGTTCATTTATGTCGGTACCGATTTTCTTGTATAATTTCTCTTTAATCTGGCCCCAAAAGAAAAAATCCAGTGGCGCTGAGTTAGGTGATCGTGGTCTGTTACTTCCTATCCAGTTACTTCCAAAATTGGTATTTACTAATTCTGAAACGGTCCTGATATTATGAGTTGGTGCAGCATCTTGTTGGAAGAACTGATTTCTTGCCTCATTAAGGGTGGATTGTCCGTAAATTCCTGAGTAATTTTCTGGTTTACAATTTCGTTGTACCGTTGGCCATTAAGATTTTCTTGATATATGTGATATGTTAAAACACGATTATCACGTAGGGCACACCAAACACTAAAACCAAAGCATCCCTGAGATCGCACGTCAACGGTACGGTGAGGGTTCATAGACTAAAGGTATATTTACAACCAATTCGCTACATGCACAATTTACTGACGGATTGTGAATTGTGCCGAGATAAAATTTAGGTCATTTATAATGAGCTGCCATCTGTTGAGATTTTTTAATATTAAGTGTGTGCAAATTCAGTTTGATTAAATAATTACAATTATATTAACATAACTTCTAAAAACATCATATTTTCTAATACTAAAAGATCTAATCTTCCAATTTCAAATCATAGACCGACTTTAAATATAAACAATAAATTTGTGTCATAGTATGCATGCGCAATTTGAAATTCGTGCCGCAATTGAATTGAATATTTGCGATTTGCAAGCATCCAATTCAAACCTGAAGTGCAATTCAAGGTCGTGCCGACTTAAAATTTTATTGTAAACAAATACATTCAACCAGATATGCTTAAAACCCAATTTACAATCCACCAGCAGATTGTGCCCATACCGAATTGGTTGTAAATGTACCCTAATAGTCCTCGTTATGCCTATTGAAAATTCCTGCTCTGCTATTCATCTCTGCTCTTGCTATTCATCTGTCCAAACTACATCTCTAGAGAAGAATGGATCTTGTTGACTTTTTTGACGATACCATATGCAAAATTCCAATAGTCGCTGAAGATCAGTTGGTTGCAGGTGATATTGTTTCCTTATTGTATAAGGCCTGAATTTGTGTGTCTTCAAAATACCCAGAGCTCGACGTCTTGAAATCCCAGAATCAGCTTCAATTTGACGACTTGAAATTGAAGTATTTGCAACCGCCGCCATTCCAATTACAGTTATTTATCTTCAATGTTTTGGTGTTGGCTTGTTGAGGGACCCACAATTAATGAGATTTTCTTTTAACTTCTTAAAAATAGCTTTATTAGGTTGTCTTCTTTCTGGATAGCGATTGAAATATATTTCGGATGCAATATCACAATTGTTATTACTTTGAATAAAGCATTCTATATCATATTTCTCGTAATTTTCGTAAGACATCTTTACTTTTACGATTAAATGGGGTGTAATTATGACGGAAACAAAATTATTAATACGCAATTTACTGGGAAACGGATAAACACTGTCATAGATGACATTGGAATAAATATAAAAAAATGCAAAAAGGAATCTACTAAAAGATTATTTTCGCTATTAAATACTTACACATCAAAAGCGATCCCGCATATAATATATAGTTTGAAAGGGAAAAAAATCCTTTTTAACTAAACCATAGCCAACTATGATTCCCATTTGAAGAAATACAACTTTGTCATAACTCGAAATTGCACCTTTTTTTAAATTTTCTCGACGTCACTGTATTATACAGAAAAAAGTGCCTGAAGAATGTAAAAGTTGGTTTTTCATAATATTACAAATATCCAAGATATAGACATGTGTCTAAAAGTCGAGAAATTATACTTTTGTTTATAACTCATAAGCAAAAGACGATAGCAAATTTTTGTTTTCGCCAGTGAATTTGTCTCAAAAAAATAGATCGAAAATGTGTCTTTAATTTTTTTTGTATCTTTTATAGTTACCGAGTTACCCTATACAAACATCGAAATTTGCTCACCCAATAGATAATATACAAAACTTACGATTACATGCAATCTTAAATATGTCTTTATAATACTATTAGAAAGAAAAGTCTTTTATGTGCTTACACCAATTTCTTTTATGTGCTCACTCCAAGTTTTGTTCGGTTACCCCTTAAAGCAATTGAGAAAACCCGCATAATTTGCCAACGCTCTAAGACTGTTGTCACATTATGCTGTTGTGGTACGATTTGCCGTATGCGCAAAACTGCTACGGTATTGCATGTAGCAAAATTATATTATTTTAAATGAGATGTATTTAGACACCTGCGATCCGTTAAAATTATCGTTGTGAAATGCGACCGCCGCCCGTAGAGACACTGTGATTAGCGGTCAGAAATCATACGATTCGATGACATCCGATATTTGAGGACCAATTAGTGTTGGCAATTGAAACCGGTTTTCTGGAAAACCGGTTAATCGGTTTTGATTCGCGATTTTATACAAAATCGAAAACTGGTTAATCGGTTATTCGAATAACCGATTATTTGGAAAACCGGTTATTTGGATAACCGGTTATTTGATAATGCGGTTATTCGAATATTCACTTATCACAGAATAATCCTTTAGGCGCAGAAGTTTCCTTAATATTTTTGTTAAATAGTTTGTAGGACAGTGGCTTAATACCCAAAGAAGGTAAGAAGAAACATTATAGGATGCCACAAATAAATAACTATAGACAATATACTTTTACTATTGTGATCGCTAGTTAAATATACATGTGTGTGTTGGTGTTATATTCACCAATACTTTCAGCCCTCTATGTATTAATTTTGGATGTTACCGACCTCGCCAAAATAACTAGTACATAATAGTTTTATAAAATTATTGTATTGAGTTTTTTTATATTAGTACCGACTGATGTACTGAAATGAAAATATTAAATTTATTTGTCTTCTAAAATCTAAATTATAAACTCAATTCAATCTGTTTACTTATTAATCGAGTTTTCAAGTACCTATCCGATTACTCGCCTTTCGGATAACCGATTAACCGGTTTTCGGATAACCGATTAGTCGGTTGTCGGATAACCGATTAATTGGTTTTCAGATAACCGATTAATCAGTTTTCGGATAATCGATTAACTGGTTTTGATCTATATTTGGATACCCGGTTTTATCAGTTTTTGGGGAAACCAATTAACTGGTTTTACTTTTTTCCATTTTTTTTTCAGCACTAGTTTTAATCGAGGGAGGTTGCCACATGAGTGCAGATCAGTTTCCAGTAGTAGGTAGGATGGCAAGATGGTGTAATTTTGAAATAATAGATTTAATTAAAAATGTGGAACAGAGGCCATACATATGGAATAAAAGAGGCGGTGAATATAAAGATCGTATAATGCTAAGGATAAAGCATAAAAATGAAAATATATGCGATTTTGAACCAACATTATGAAAATATGGGCGCACCCAGTATCTAAATTAGAACACGTCATCTGTCCATATTTTCATTTTAAAGACGTCACAACTAAAGTTTGACAAACCACAACGTGACAACATTGGCTGCGACGACGACAGTTGTTTTGAGACGATGCGATAATTAATTGTTTTGTGTGAAAGTTCCTTGCGGTTGCGGTAAATCGCAAAATTATGGAGATGATGTTTAAATATTAAGCGGCACTGCTGTTTTATGAACAAATTAATCGGTTCGATATTCAACCCGACGCGACGTGAAAAAGGGTTTCGTTGTTGTGTGTAAATCAGAATCAGAAGAACCTATACCTACACACTTTTGGAATATAGTCAATGACAAAGATTACGACCCTTCATTATCAGTGGCCGGAGAACACTCAAATTTGATTGTTGAATATTACGAAGGAAGATGTATTACTACCGGTGTAGAAAGCGTATTATTGGAGGCGGCGTATGACTATTATTTTTTGGTGGCTCATAAAGACATTTTGAAAATAAGAAGTAAAATCCGCCAGAGAGTATCAGCTGTTTTCGAGGCTTACAATAAGAATAAAATGTATGCTGTATGTTATGCAATATACCCTGTATATTATTTTGTGGCCGCTTTATAATTTTGTATTTTCTGTTTGTAAGTAAAACAAATAAAATAACGTGTTGTGAATTAGACATGCCTGAAATTCTAAAATAAGACGTAATCCACACCATTCTTAAACAGCGCATACAAAACTTTAATGACGTTTTTTTTTTTTTTTTCTTTTATATTACCGTCGGCGCTTTGTATTGTAAAATAATAATTCCAGGCGCCTGGGGTCAAAGGTCAAATGTCAGGGGTCAAGGGTCAAAGGTCAATTATCAACGGTCAGATGTCAACGGACAGGGGTCAAGTGTCAAGAGTCAATGGTCAAGGGTCAATTTATGACATGAGTGGATGCGTCCAATTAACACCTGTCCGGCGGCTTTCTTTGATGTATGCCGACAGAGGGATTCCCCACTGAAAAGTTCCAATGCTCAAATGCTCCCCATATCTACTAATACGATAAATTGGCATTTTTAGATCTGTTTTTGTTGTCTGGGAATCTTATAATCATGTAACCTTATACGAGTACGATATTTTCAAACCTAGTTAAATACTATTGGTTATTTGATTCCTTTCAAAGACGAAGCATTTGTAAATCTTCTGAAATGTCAGGAATATTATTGTTGTAATCCATAATTCTAAATACCTAAGAAGCTTATAAAATTTAATTATAAAAAGCAAAGTGAAATGATGGGAAGACTGTGGTGGAAATAATTATACCAGGGTTGTTATGAATGAAAAATAAATTGAACACGTTAATCGTTAATGCTGCTAGCTTTTCGTCAATAATTGGCGATGCATTTCCCGATGCAGCTCCGCAACAAGGTGTTTATACTATTTTTTTAGTTTATAATAAAAGTAATTTTCGACGTTTCAAAAAAAGTCACATTTTCTGACGTTTCAAAAAAGTCACATTAGTGGGATGTCACTAATATTTTTTTTAGACATTGGGACCGATTTTGCTCATCAACGAACTGAATCTCTTCTTGACCTCTATATTGTGTGTACCAAATTTGAAAGCTTTATCACAAAAACTGTAGCTGCTATCGCGAACCACACAGACACACAGACAGAAAATCTTTTTTTGTCTGAAATTTTGTGTATCGTCATAATTCGTCGAGATTTGTCCAGAAATGCAATAAAAAATTTCAAAATTTTTTTCACGAATACATAACTTCCTCACTTTGAGGGGTGAGGAAGTAATTTATTACCTAGACATATAAGTAAAGATAGAATGATAACGCAATATTGTATTATTGCCATCTGGATGTATATATTTCAAGAACAGAACAATGGACTTTTTTGAAGAATTTTATGACTGTTTCAATGCCATTTTTAAATTTGGCCTAGCTCTGTCTGTTTTCCAGATATTTTCAAAAAACTGTAAAGGTGAATTTTAAAAAACTTCCCGTATCTGCCTAATTTGATGACTGGTGATATTTTAATAAGTACATTGTTATGACACTTTTTTTAAGGTGCTTTCGTTACCAAAAAATTTCTATCGTCATTTGTTTTTGAGTTAATGCCACTAACTTTGTTTTTTCTTATGGGCGCCATATTGGATTTTTTGAGAGTTCAATAGTACTCTTAATTTCCTTTTCAACGATGTATCACAATATCAGGAAAAAATTAGTTACTGGTGTAAAATATAAAAAAATTCAGTTTTCTAAGAAGGCCATGAAGAATATTTATTTTAAAATAATCCGTCTCTATCTCTAATAGTAACCGAGAAAGAAATGCATGCACCTACAATTTGGGACACTGTATATTTATAGTAAAATTTGTTAAACAAACTTCTAATTTTTTAACTTCTACACGCTTATTGACAATTATTGCTCATTATAGGTTATGTTGTTTTGTTTATTGTTTATACTCAAATTGAACGTGCATGATGTTAGACGCAAATGCTCTATTGTTCATAAATTGGCACATTTATGAATTATACTATGTTAGACTACTTTTCTATGTTTCTCGAAAGGTATTGATCCAGCCTATGTCTTTTTCCTTTTCATTGCTTGTTGTAGTTTATTTGTTGTGGTACCTACACTACTAGAAAATCATTAAATTTGTTCAAAAATTTTCCAGAACTATTTTTTCATATTATTTAAAACTAAACTCTCAATGTCATTATCCTTAATTTAAAAACAACTCAATCTTAGTAAATATACATATTGAATCCCCTTCTCAGACGAATTATGACGCTGATGATCAGGATGTTGTGGCCTATTATCCGACATTTAATATAAATAATGCTAAAAGAACTTTCTTCATGTAGAATTAGCGCCGATACTTTCTTTTTAATGTCCCTTTGTTGCTTCGAAACGTATGATCAGCTTTTGTGCTCCTTTTTATTGAACGTTTCAAATCGTAAACGTTGTTGTTTTATTTGTATATTGGTACTAGAATAGTAGTCCATCTCAACTTCATTCTCTGAACATTCTCGCAAGAAAAATGAGCTCTAGAGTAAATAAAAAATAATAGAATAACCTGTATGCATCTTGTCCTATAAATAAAAATGTCTTAATAAGTCATTGATCATCTGCATTACACATAAACAGAAAGAATAATAATAATATCTAACTATTGAATTTATAAAAACAATATTTTATCAAAATTGTATGATTTTGTGTTATTTATTTCAAGTTGTTTGGTTATGCAGCACTGCAGCACTTCCAAGGTGACTCGTTGGGAGACACTTGGACGGCCGCCGCTGTTAGATTAAATAAGATGAGAGTCCTTAAGGCCCTAATGGTCTCCCTTCACTGTGACCTAAATAAATCTTTTGTGATAACCCTTATATCTATGTCTACCTATCAATTTTGCATGAGCGAAGTATATGTTCCGCGGTTTCCGCTTCATCTATACAGACACACACGACATAAGTCGCTTTTAGCTTTACCAATTTTTTGAGATGATATCTCAGTGGGCAATGACCTGTAAGAAGGCCTGTTAGTATCCTTACTCTAGTTTGCTGAGTTTTGCGAGTAGTTTATAAACTTCTTCGCTTGTCTTTGTCGTGGAGTTAACTTCCAGTAGGAGGATTTATGTTTCTTCTCCCATTTTATGATCTCGCTTGTTGTGTGGCTTTTAGATATCCCTTAAAACGTTTCTCGCCAGCAATCTCATTCCCTTCCATTCCTTATCCCTGGGAATCCACATCAAAGTAATCTTCTTGCTCCTTGCTAGTTGTTTTACTGTTTGTAGACATTCCCAGACTATGGTTGACTTACACGTTAAGGAATTTAAAGCTTTACGTGCTGCTGGCAATCTGACAGGATATAGATTCTTGCGCCTTGTGTGTATTTTTGAATGCATTCTCGAACACAGGTTTCTATTGCGCGAATTTCTGCCTGAAATATAGTGGGAGTTTGGCTTAAGGCTTGTGATAGTATACATCTTGGCTCATATGCTCCTACGCCTACTTCTTCCATCTTTGATCCATCTGTATACCAGATAAGGGTTTAGTTTTCAAATTTGGGTCCTCCAAAGCTCATATTTTTCATTCAGTTATTATCACTTCAAATATCTGCTCAAATTCGAACCTCACTGGCATTGTGCCAGTAGGTTTGATCATTGCGACTAACTGAAATTCATTCAGAATACTCAGATATCCAACCAGATCTCCTGGCTTGAATTTTCTTATGGATTAGTCTTTGGGCGATAAGCGCTGCTTCCTTTTTAAAATGCATCTCTAAGGAGCAGATCAAGCAAGGCTTCCATTACTTCTGTTGTACAGGTTCTCCCTGCTCTTGTGATTCCCGGACATGCTAACCGTTGCACTTTTGGCAACTTGTTTCGTGCTGTTTTATCTTTTGTTTTTTGCCATCATACTAGTGATGCATATTTGATAATGAGTCTGACGACCGTTAAGTATAACCAATAAATCAGTTTCGGTTTTAGGCCCCAAGTTTTATCGAAGAGCCTGCGGCACATACAGAGGGCCGCTGTTGATCTTTCAGTAACCCTTGTCATGTGTTTGTTCCAGGTGAATTTTTGGTCTACGATTACATCAAGATATTTGACCTCGTCAGAGAAGTCAATTTGTATACCATTCATTTTTGGAGCTATTATGGAAAGGTTCCTTCTTTTTGTGAATGGTATAATGACTGTTTTTTTGTATATATTTACGTGTAAACCTTCATCCGAGCATCAAATTTTGTTGATGTTGGATGTCGAATCCAAGTCGCTAGTTTAGTGAGAAGTTCATCAATAACAACTATAGACTATAGCAAGGGTGATAGGATCCTTCGGTCGCCAATATATTAGTAACTATTATTAACATAACTAATACGAATACATAGAAAGTAAATGAAATCTTATTCTTGTGCTTCTTCCTTGAGGTGTCATATGATTTACAATTTTATTTCCTTCGAATGATATTGCCGTCATTTGTTGTGCCACTTCCACCTGGTTATAGCATGTATACATGTTCGTGGGTAAACTTGTTTGATTTCTGAATTATCTTCGAATTTAATTTTCAGTCTTTGGGAAGCTATGGCTTCTGCGGAATTGCCTTTCTTGAAGTGTGTGCAAAATGAAGAGCAAGCAGGCATTCAACGACACTTGCAGACGACGTGACGCACGTCGAGAGTAGACAAATCGAATTTAAGAATGTTCGGGTCTACTTGTTTAAGTAATAATCTTTTAATATTATTCATCTCTAACCTCTTAACTCTATCTGTCCGAATTTAATTTTTGAAAAATTAAATTTGATTTTTTTTTGTCAATCGTGACTGCATTATAATTATAATTCAACAATTTAGAAACTCTTGACATGTTCAAAATTGTTATTTTTTGGAAAAAATAGTTGACGCCATATGGCATCATCGGGAAAATATGCTAACTTTTGATAAATTATTTATTTGAGAGACAAAAATGCTGACCCTATGCTTTACGAAATTTGACAAAATAATTTCTGTCCATAGTAAGGCATAATGAAATTTTGCATTTATCGCAAGCCAATCTTGTGTAGCTTTTGCACTCTCGACATCTCGGTTTAGGCTCTATATGAACAGGCCAGTGTTCGTTCCGTCCCTGGATGAAGGCGTCCCCTATCTACTGGATGACGGTCTTCCCCTTTTTCTTGCAACAGAATAGCATCTAAGCAAACCTTGACCAATTTCACTTTTGAACACAATAAGTTTCTTGAAATTCGTGACATTATGTGTGGAACAGTCTCTTCCGTATAGAAGCCAAGCATTAACAAAACAGATATCCATTAGGTGGAAGACTATATTCAAATAGAACCGTTTAACACCAATTTTGGGTTTATATAAGGCCACTAACATGTCGTTGAGGTCAACTCTTCTCATGTTGGTATTATAAGCTTTCACTATATGTGGTCTGTTTACTTCCATATATTTTCGGTCGGTTTGTGACCATCGCTTTACAATTGCAATCGGTTCAATTCCAACATAAGATAAAACCAGATTTACATATTTATTTTATTGACATTTTCATCAGATAAAATAGTCAAAACAACCTCTTCCTTCTTCTTTGAAATCTTTGTCATCTTTTGGGCTATAATTTGTTAGTCTGTTCACCCTCATTGTGCCTACAGATAAGATTCCCATCAAAAGAAAAAATGCAAATTTGAATTTCTGTGCTTTAGCAAATTGTTACTCATTTTCATTTGCTCATTTTCCAACGAGAAAAGAAGAAAAGTTGTGGTTTTAAATACTTCTAAACAATTTTAGGCAACACTAATAATTACTTAATTGTTTTTCAATTAAAGGTTAATAAAGCGACCTCAAAAAATCAACCACTGTGGTTTGGACAACTACATCAGTAAATAAAAACAGAAAGAATGGAATAAGTTTGCTTAATTAAATTGGAACGGCAACAAATGGGAAATATTTAAAGTTTGCATCTTTTAAGATACTAGGTCTTCATTACATAATTACCTAGAAAATTTCTTACAAAACTACCTAAAAAAATCCAAACAAGCTAAAAATACCAACGAAGTAAGATATTTAAGAGGATACCTAAGAAGACGTATAAAGTATACGTCTTCTGAGCAGAAATACATCTGAAGAACAGGAGTACAAGAGAGCCTCATTCTGGAATCATATACAGTATTCTAGGCGGTGCAAAAATATACGCGAGATCTAGGCGGCTCTGAGAGCTGTTGTTATTTTCCGAATGATGTCTGTCGTGTGTGTGTGTGTGTATGTGTGTATCCGCGATAACTCAAAAAATACAAATGGCAGACTTCCCAAATTTGGTAGTTACCAACAACATTTTAGGTGACACATTAAATTTGGTGAATGTAGTGCCACCAGAAGAGATACAATGAATGAAAGAAGAAAAAAGGTACAATTTCGAGAAAAAAAAATAAAAAAATTTTATTGCATTTCTGGAGGAATCTCGACGAATTATAATGAGGAAACATAACTTTATGAAAAAAAAAATCTGCCCGCATGTCTGTAGTATCATGATAGCACCACAGTTTTTGAGATAAAGCTTTCAAATTTGGTACACTTGTTCTAAAGGCCAAAGACAATGAAAAATTCAGTGATGAGCAAAATTGGCCAGCTGAAAGGAGGTCCACGGGATCCAAACTTTTTTGTATTTCCCTTTACAAAAAAAATATATTCTAGATGAAAGATTATAAATCATGTGTACTAATATCAAGCCAATAAAATATATATTCCAATTACTTAAATGAAGCTGATGTAAACTTAAATTTATTATACATTTGACCTCATAAAATGGGGTTAGGATAAATTTAACATTTGAAATGTGTAATTTAGTTATAAAAATGTCAATGGCAATAAGAAGAAATTATTAAAATATATGAGATCAATTATTATTGACAGTATCGATTGACGCTGATAATTACTTATTTAAAAATTTTAATGAAACATTTCAAGGTACGCTATTAAAATTTAATTGAGGTAAGTGAGGAATTAAATCGAATGATTTTTTTACATCAGGATGATATATACTGGTATAAGAAAGTTCAGCTGTGTGGCCACATCAGATATTTGTATTTGACTTTACAAAAAAATATAGAAATATTTGAAAGGACAAGTTTGGTTTCAGACGACGCTGATAATTATTATTTAATTTAAAAAACCTTCAAGCTCGCTATTAAAATATGAAATGAAGATTAATGATTTTTTTAGATCAGGATGATATTACTGGTATAAGAAAATTATGTGCTGGCCACATCAGATATTTAATATTGAAATACGATCTAGAAACGTTTCTTAACATTTACGTAGTTCCATTAATTTAATTTCGTGACCTTCGGCGTAATTATTTATATTTAAAAAAGTTTTTGTTAATAATTAATACTGCTAATGCACTAAATACGTATACAAATCTCCAGAATGTTTTTCATTGACTTGCTAATATTGGGTAACTGGATATCAACACTTTATAATGTTTAAATAAAGGACTTAATTATACATTTTATTTATTTTAATATCAAGCAATTTTATTAAAGTAGTAATTACTAGAATAAACACATATTTTTCAAAACCTATTTTAATTAGGAAAAAAATATATAATTAATAGGCGATGAAATTAAATGCAATTAACATTAAATTATGCAATAAAATAAATGTATGGGCTGAAATTTATAATAGATATTTAATTGTCACAATATAAAAGGTGCCAACGTCCAAAATTATTTTGGACAGTTTAGAAAAAATGTTTTATCATTTTTTGCCATTTTATTTGTTGTGTTTTTTATTGTTAAATAAGTATTGATAATAAAATTATGCCTCAAATACTTGGTATGTTACGATTTGAAAATGGAATTGCTTTCTACTTAGATAAGGAGGTTGTCAAGAATTAATAATTAAGTAGTCATCTACTCTGAAAATTTTTGTACTTAGGTACATTACCCTGATAAGAGAAAAAGTTTCTGGCCAGGAATCAAACCCGGGACCCGAAGTAAGAAGTCAGCCCTTGCATCATTCACTACCGTTCTTGTTGTTATATTGTTTATTGTTGCGATTTTTGTTTCTATTTGTTCGAAAATAAAAGTGAAATTAGAGATATTTAAAAAACAATATAAATAAGAGAGAATAATAAAAAAAACATTATGCAAACCTCACAACAGTTACCGTTATCTACCTTTTGTATATTACAAATAATTTTTGGGAGTGTCCTCACCAAACAAAATTTTATTTCAAAACACCCTGAAAGTTATACCCCATATAATAGATGCATTGATTGAAACATTAGCCATAAACTAGCATTTTCCGTTTCATCGGGTGAAATATTTTACTTCATGAACATTATTTTGAAATGTTTCACAAAACGTTATCAAATTAATGTATTAAAGAATGTACAATGCACTGGATAAGATTTATGCAAAAACTGATAATAGAAATCGGCTATGAGAAAACTTTATTAAATGTTCAATGGTACTTCTTATAACATCATTGACTAGACAAATAATTTTATCCTGCAGATTTTCGTTTTAATTTTTTTTCCATGATTGTACTTTTGTCATGTCGAGGTATTTCAATAAATTAGTTAATTTTTAAACAATTATTTTTGAACTTTCTAACTGCATTCCAAACAAATTGAAATTTTGTAGTAATTGCTCATAAGTAAATACTTAATGCCAGTTTTTTAACCTCTGATGTAAATGTTTTACTTTATGAAACACCACCTTTACCGATTTCAATATTTGATTGTTTTCTTTTGTCTATTGTAACAAATCTACTAATTCCGTGAAAAGGGTAAAATTATTTTTACGTAGGTATATGAGACTTTCTTTTTTTGTTATATGTTAGGTATATATTTTGTGTGATTTCTAGAAATTATTTTTGAAGAAAATATTTATTTTGTAAAGTATTTTGAGTAAACATTTATTTCATTTTTTAGGCTTTTGTTCCTATAGAATAGAATTAGAGTAAAACCGTCCTGGCAAGCTAATGGTAAAATCGTTTTTATTTAGCTGTATGATTAAGTAATTGCGAAATGAATATTTTTGTTTGGGAAGTATTGATATCTTCTATTTTTTTGCTAACCACTCAAAACACAAAAAAAACCGTTTTTATTTAGTTTTTACAGTCACATTAAAACTGAGGGTATTTGACTCTTGAGTCTTTTTCACATTAATAAAATTTTGGGGCTCCCTGTACACAAAGTTTTATATTTCTTATCTTCAATCGTACTTTTTAAAAGAAGCAGGCATTTTCATAATGAATAACTTCTGTCCTAAATTGAAAGATTAGTAGATAACCCCAGGAAATATGATCGTGGATTACACTGTACAGGGTCATCATGTGAAAAGGTCTTTTTGTGAAATAACTTGGTTATTCTTGAAGTTATCAAAAAGATGTAAAAACCTTTATTAACTATTTTTTTTGCAGAAATCAAATTTTGAAACAATTGCTCGTTGCGGTTAAGAAATTTGATAAGAATTAACCATGACATATTGATTTTTGAAAAACATTACTTTCACTAATTCATTAACGATTTTTAATATCTACCAAAATCCAAATACTTCAAAAATTGTTAAGATAACATGACATACATTGATATTTTCGAAATAAGAAAAATGAGGAAAATCGAATTATTTTAAAATATACGTGTGCTATCTATCTAAAAGAACAAAGTAAGTTGTGATATTTTTTTAAACGCGATGCACAAATTTTTTTGATTCCAAATTTGGATTCTGGTTTACGTTTTGATAGGATCCTACATCATTATAAAGACTATGTTTCGACAAAAAAATTGTCAATAATCAATATGTACAGTTGGGGTCAAACGTACTATAAATTTGATTGCAAATTCGTGTTTAGAATACTCAAATTACTTATAATGCAAAGTTAAAAAAAACTTTCGTAATTATTTTTTTGTTTAATATAATTAAAACTGAGAACACTCTGTATAATTGATTAACAACAATATAGATACAAGCAACTTTTGTGGAATGTAATTTGCTTCCTAAGTGTCGTTTATAACATTGATATTGACTTAAGGTATCTAACTATTAATAATTCAACAAAAATTTCATTAAAAAAATTAATAGTAATAATGCAATTTGTATTATAAGTAATTCAAGCATTCTAGACATGCATCTGCATTCAATTTTGTAGTAAATTTTACCTTCCTTTTTCGATTTTTAGTAATTGAATTAAATTCAATAATAATTTATTTCACCATTAAAATTACAGATATTTCTCTTTCGAGTCCTTTTGCCTGGAGCCAGCTAAACATCCACGTGCCTTAATACCGTGGCAATTGAATGGCTGGACGGCGGAAAGATTGAGGAGAGACCAAAAATAATTTAATAAAACAGTTAACACCTGTTTTTACGGACTTATTTAACCTTCATGACTAACATTTTTTTACTACTTAAGACTACACTTTATACTTAAAATTAATTATAGTAGCACACAAATTTTAATATTGGAATGGGGAAAAATGCTCAATGAAAAACCCTCTCTAAACAATTGCAAAATGGACCGATTTTTGGCAATTTTTTTCTTTCGTTATAGACGGTAGTTTTTGTATTCCGCCAACATAGTCTTCACAATGGTGTACAATTCTGTCAAAACTAAAGTCAGATAGCTATAAGAATAAAATTTGGTAGAGGTATTTTTCTGATAAATGACTGCAAATTTTATTACAATGATTTTATTAAAAAAATAACGCCATTTATTATTTGACATTTTCGACATATAAAGTAAGCGGCTAAAGTATGGAACAATTCATTAAAATTAAAAAAATTCTAGTTGTGGGCATGAAATACTATTGGACACATTTGTAGGAGGTAAACTACACTAAAATACTAGTAAATCCCACTCATTAAATATGTACTATTTATTCACAGGTGTGCCCATCAATATTGATGTTTGTAATGTTTATATGGTAAATAAATGCCCAGCCAATATCGATAATGACAGGCTTTGAAAGTACACTAATGAATAGTATACATAAGTTTTCTATGTTAAACAAAACAGAGCATGGAAAGTAATGAGAAAAAAATTGAGAAAATGAAGAGAAAACAGGACGTTATCACGGAACAAGATATATTATACATGTATTTATTATTTAAACAAACTTGACATGATGCAAAAAATGTACATTAATTAATGCGTATTTTTTTGAATAAATTATATAAAATTGTTACTAATTATTGAATGATATTTTTTTTATTATTTGCCTATTCATCCATTTTTAGTTATTGACGTAGGTGTTCATTACAAGTAACCTACATTTCCATTACAGCAAGTTAGTGACCTAATTATCAGTCTGATTATGATATTTCAAATTTAAAATAGAAAAATGATCATTGTGGAGTTTTCTTGTTGATTTATAAATGTATTTTACAAGAAAATAGTTTTTAATTTCTCATTTTAACACCAAAAATATCAGATGAGGCAACATTGAATAGACACAGTATGGATTTTAGTTTCTACTTTTTATATACAATTTTTTTTTATTTTAATCTGAATTTTATGTCAAAGATTTTAGGACATGATTCCTCAGATTATTTATGAATAAAAGTTAATGTGAACATATAGTCTGAAGGCTTTGTTTCTGAGACGCCGGGTGTTAAATATATAAAAAAATACCGTTTTTTCTTAATATCTCTTAAACTGACAGGTTTATTTTTCAAACTCGAAGCAGTAAAAAGGTAACACGTTATCTTTTTTTCTTGATCTATAATTATTGCCATTTTGTGAAAAGTGATAGGCGTCGAAACGAGATTTCATAGGTACATTACCGCCCCAAAATTATACACCAATGACAAAATCAATTTTGTTTGGCAAATTCTTGTTTTATTAGTTATCTGCAAAAAAAGATACTCCTGGTAAACTTCAATAATACATCAGTTTATAAGATATATTGAAATGTGGTTGATTTTGTAAATACAAAATGCTGTTTGATATTTATTTAAGTTATACCTAACATAAAGTAAATATTAAACATAGTGTTGAAAATGTCCATCTCCAGCTACAATACAACCTTCAACTCGCCTCTCATTGACCGTCGACCATTTTAAAAAATGCCAGCAGTGTGGCGAATTGTATCACGATCTTGATTAATTAAAATTTCTAAATCATCCATAGTTTTAATTGGGGTGTAAACTAGTAAATTTAGATGGCCTCAGAGAAAGAGGTCTAACAGATTTAAATCTGGCGACTTAGGAGACCACAGTTGTGGCCTTTGCGGTCTCCTTAGCCTTAGTGGAAGATAATGTGGCCCAATCAAGTAATCCCCAATGATACCGACCCACCAAACATTTTTAGAAAACTAATATTGCACTGACACCAATTAACACGAATAGAATAATCATTTGTTGTTAACGCCTGAATATGTTAAATGATAAGGATACAATAAATTTTCCTTCAAAACCTTCCACACTGATTTTGACCTAACTTTTAGGAGTGATGTGGCGACTAAAATACATCGTGTTTATAATTTAGAGGGGCAGATCTCGAACGTACATATCGTTTTTTCATTTAATTCGTTCATTAGTTATTAGAAGTATTCTATATAGCTGTATGTTATTGCCAGTTTAACTCTACAATGTGCAGTTTTTTTTATAAGAGAGAAAAAATTATTTATGCATTGAAAATGTGTATTAAAAACTCCAAAAAATATTGAAAAAAATTAGGGTTAACTTAATTTTTCTAAATTGATTAAAAAAGTGATGTCTCAAATTTAAGACAAATCGCTTTTTATGATTAATATTTATTGTTACAATATTGCAATATTACATAAATGAAATATTAGTTTGTGTGAAATTTCATGAAGCAGTTATTGTTTTTATTTAGACATAAATACACTCCACACTTGGCACATTTGATTTGAGAACAATATTTGCATGTGGGAAACTTGCATCGTTGTCTGGTTTTGGTATAAAGAGGCCAGTGGCTTCGTCCATCCATCCTAACATCCTTAGGTTGAATGTAAGGAGTTGTTGTGGATCGTTTTTTCTCTTGGACAATTTTTATTTCTACATCAGACGGCCTTCCTCCTTTTGATGTAGGTTTGGTACCAATCCTACAGAGGCAGTCAGCAATTTCTGCTCTAAACTCGGCTAACTTCAGAATTTCCGTTTGATTCTTTTGGACA
Source organism: Rhamnusium bicolor (assembly GCA_029963845.1). Classification (NCBI taxonomy): domain Eukaryota; kingdom Metazoa; phylum Arthropoda; class Insecta; order Coleoptera; family Cerambycidae; genus Rhamnusium; species Rhamnusium bicolor. The sequence continues at coordinate 129,159 of JANEYF010004957.1, forward strand.
GCAACGCTTCTATAGAGAAGCCAAGCATTGACTAAAATCACGTCCAGCAAATGATAGAAAAGTCTCATATACCATTTTCTGGTCCGCATAATAATTTTGTAGCGACCTATAAGACCCTCCATAAGATCAATACCTCCCATGTGTTTATTATACTCAAGAACCAGATTTGGACATTGAATTTCTACACTTTTTTTCTCTTTCTTGTCAAAACGTTTTACACTTCCTTTAGGCAGTTCTCCCGCGAATGTATACAGTAAACACACATTTTTGTTATCTTTCCATGCAACCGAAGTTACTTCAACACCATCAAAACTGCATATGTACTCCGAAGAAGTCCCTCGATTTTCTTTTTTTATTTGATCGTCAGACGGTAGCTTACAATTTGGAATTCGATTTCTTCTGACTATACCTAAGGCAAATATACCTCTTGCGGCTAAGAATGACATCAGTGAAAGCGATGTGTAGTAATTGTCGAGGTAAACCATGTGATTCAAGTTACTTGGAACAGCTCTGCATAAAGGTACAACAGTATTTGAAGTTGCTCCTAAATCTGGCTCATCAAATGATCTAAATTTTGGCTGATTCTCCGAACCGCTATATACTTCAAAATTATAAGAGAAACCACTAGCTCTACAAAGAACGAAACGTTTATATCCCCACTTGTGGGGCTTAGCAGACATATATTGTTTCATGTGATGTCGGGCCTTTGTCGCACATAACTGCCCATCAACTGATAACACCCTGAAATTTTGAACAAAGGGCGGTAATTACAGGGGGCAATTTATGGAGTCTGTCGTGATTGCTATTCTCTCTGGGTGGCATATTCAGATTATCATTAAAATGAATTGCTTTTCGAATTGCTTCAAAATGAAAGATTCTTTTGTTTTTGCAAATCCTAATCGATTACTCCAAAAAGACCTTGCGTTAGGCATATGTACGATAGACATATATAATGTCGAATTTACATACTTTTGGACCATGTAAATATTTGATTCGGTAACTATTTATTGTAATAATTCGTCGTCAAAAAAATACCTGAAAAATGCGAACGGCGTTTCCAGGTCCATGAAATTATTATCAAGTTTTTCATCCCCTTTGAATGACTTCGCATCTTCATCTAATACTAAATTTTTTTTCTCCATATAACGTCGAAAGTTTTTTTCCTATTATTTTTAGTATTATCTTTCTGAATATCGGGTTCAGTTTCTACTCTAGTTCCAGTATCAACGTCATCGTTTACCATTTGTCCATCAGTTTCAGTTTCCCCAATAGTTTGATCCTCTGTGCCACCTAATATAAATCCATCCTCAAATTCAATAGGTAAAGTTTGTATTTCAAATTCCTCTAAGACTGTTTGGACGGAAATTTCCTCATCTTTTCTCGGTATCGGAGAGATCAAAATCATCATCACTATCAGATAAATGAGCAATACATTCCTCCAGTTCGGCGTGAGAAAGATATTTCTTGGTCCAAGAACCATGTGTAACGAAAAGCGCTATGTCTCAAATTTGATACAACCAAATTTATGGATGATTCTACAATCAAATAATAAAAATAAACATAGAATTATTATATTATAATCAACTTCGTTCTCGTTACTGTGCTGATCTATCTAGTCATTTGTACCTTTCGACAGACACTTATAATAGTTTATTGATTAATCTGATGTTTTACTCTGATTTATCCAATTTTGCTTAAATTTAAGAAGACAATTTCTGTATATTTTATAGTTTTTTTTATTAAAGTTCTTATAAAACACCTAATTTATTTAAAACAAAAGTTTACACAGTTGTATAAGTGGAATGCGTCAAATTCAATTTTTAAAATCATGTAGTGTGTAAATTTATATATGGACCAAATTTTCATTGTAGTAAAGGTTATCAATATCATATTTACAATAACCAGTTGGTAGACAAACATTCATACATCCAAACTAACTTTTTTTCTTATATCTAATATAAGGAAGTATAGTAATTGTGATTTTTTAAGACCTCGAGATTTTGATTGATATATACGTTTTGAACCCTCCTGAATCCATTCTGACTATTTTCCGAATGATGTCTGTCGGTGCGTGTGTGTGCATGTGTGTGTGGATGTGTGTTTGTATGTGGGTATCCACGATAACTCAAAAAATACTAAGGGAGACTTCCCTTTGGCAGTTAAGATTGTCAACAACATTTTAGGGACACATTAAATTTGGTGAATGTGGTACCATCAGAAGAGACATAATGAATGAAAGAAGAAAAAGGTACAATTTCGGGAAAAAATTTAAAAAATTTTATTGCATTTCTGGACGAATCTCGATGAATTATACTGAAAAAACATAACTTTATTAAAAAAAAACTGTCCGCACGTCTGTAGTATCGCGATAGCAGCCACAGTTTTTGAGATAAAGCTTTCAAATTTGGTACACTTGTTCTAAAGGCCAAAGATAATGAAAAATTCGGTGATGAGCAAAATTGGCCAGCTGAAGGGGGTCCACGGGACCCAAACTTTTTTGTATTGGACTTTATAAAAAAAATATATTCTTGATGAAACATTATAAATCATGTCTACTATATCAAGCGAATAAAATACATTTTCCAAGTACTTAAATAAAGCTGATGTAAACTGAAATAATTTACACATTTGGCCAATCGGGTTAGGATAAATTTAAGAGTTTGACATTTGAAAGGTCTAATTTAGTTACAAAAATGTCAATGTCAATAACAAAAATTTATTAAAATATATGACATGAATTATTATTGACAGTATCGAATGACGCTGATAATTAATTATTTAAAAATTGTAATGAAACATTTCAAGGTACACTATTAAAATTTAATTGAGGTAAATGAAGAATTAAATAGAATGATTTTTTTAGATCAGGATAATATATACTGGTATAAGAAAGTTATGTGCTGGCCAAATCAGATATTTTATTCTTTGAGTTAGGGTATCCTGAAATATTTCAGGGCAATTTCTATTTTTCCGGTGTTCAGTAAATTTTTTTAGTAAGATTACTTAACTAAATTCGTTGAAATTATTCTCGATTGTCCAATTTTAAAACCATTTTATAGTTGCCTCGATAGTTGCCAAAAATTCCAAAATAGAAAATTACGTTAAAATGACAAAATTTTAAAATTTACGCAAAGTTGAATGCATTTAGGTGAATTACTAATATTTCACTTTATAACAAATTAGAGAAATTGGTGTGAACCATTTCATTTTAATATGATGTAATATTAATTAAATAAATTTGGTAGTGATTCGAAAGTATAAACATGAAGTATTTATATGTATCATACAATTTTTGTGAAACAATTATATAACATGTTGCTAAAATGTGGATTCAAGATCTATATAATGATGTAATTATTTGTTTAAAAAAACAGTAAACAGTTTGTTGTATTATTTATGAATTAACAATGTTATGGAAATAAATTTTAATTCCATGGTAAATAATATGTTGTTTATAGTTTATTTGTAGTAAAAATTATGTGTCATTCCGGGCGAAAAAGTTGAAAAATTTGTTTATCCTTGTTTCACAAAAAATTATATGATACATATAAATACTTCATGTTTATTTGAAATAATAGAAAGAGAGCACTTAACAAAACAAGATCATGTAACACCAAATATATGCATAAAAAAATAATTGAACCAACATATCAACAACCTAGTATCGAAAAGAAAAATATTAACTATAATTGGAAAAATGTATGGAACACCTTTTTAAATAATACCAACCGAATGGAAATCAGCAACTTACAAAGCTGTCAATGTAGTGTGTCCTAATGCAGCAAAATTACTTAAACATTATCTTGCAGATAACTCGACATGTAAAGATTGCAGTGCACAAATAGATAGTTTGTTACATAGAATAAAAGACTGTACTAATGTAAATGATGTATATACGTGGACAAAAAATATTATAATTTTCCAATTTAAGATAGATGTAGAAAAATGTAACAGTGTCCAAGACTTGTTAAATTTAAAATTACAAGACAGAGGAGAAAATGAAGTATTTAAATGTTTTTTTTTTGGAATGATATATTGGAATTTAGAAACTAGGTGGATAGGTGTAGAATGTTTCAAAAATATGTTAAGAAAAAAATAGAGTAAGAATTGTAAAATATAAAATCAATATCAACAAACATTTTTTTAAGTTTTTAAATGTTCTATATGAAGTAGGTAATTAGGAATAATTAGAAGTAATACTGTAATTTTAGACATAACCTATGAATATTATACAGTATATAATATTTAATAAGTATTATGGTGTAATTTTGTGAATATTTTAGAACAATAACAATTTTATAAAAAAAATCTTAAATTGTACATCACTTAGGCCCAGTTATATATGTTTAGTTTAAACTACAAACTACAGTAAACTTTTGTATAGGTTTAGTTTAAACCGCAAGCTACAGTTATACTTAGGTTTAGTCTTTAATGCCGATTGTATAGGTGACTGTAATGGCCATCTGGGGTTTAACTATCAACTGGTGGATTGAGTACCGGTTAAACACGCTTAAACATACAAATAATCTAGTTTAAATTAACTTTAGTTCAAACTTAGGTTTAAAAGGATCCTTAAGTCTTAGCTGTATAAGTTGGCCTTAAGGATATACTCTTCGTAGAAGCGAACCTTCACAATTTAGATGTTATGCAATAATTAACTTATTATATATTTTTTCTGGCAAAGAGATATGAACTTTTCTATGTAAAATAACCGAGAAATTGAGTAGTTATAACTAACATATTTGTGAATAAATCAGATTAACTTGAAATAAATATTTACCAGCATTTGTTACCCAATTAGATTTATTAAAAATAAATCAAAGACAAGTTGTGTCTTTTTGTTTCATTACCTTGTTGCATTTCGGTGTAAGTTTCATTATGATTTTCTCAGTTTCGTTAATACAGTTTCAGGATTAATTGAACAAACTTAAAAATTGAATTCAGAAAAAGTTCCGGAAACTTCAAATATGGAGGTTAAAATTAGGTTTTTAATTTTTTCCTCAATATTGGGAAAAGACAAAAAAATGAATTTTGATACACATTTTCTACTAACAGGAACACTTCTAAAGGATTTTTTTCAATCATCCCTTATCAGTGAAATGAGTGAAATCAGTAACCTCAATTTTATTTTTTTTATTTGAAAAATTAAAAACCTAATTTTAGCCTCCATCCTTGGAGGGGCGTAACTCTTAAACAAAGCGTTTCTGAGCATATCTCCATAGGGAACTTTTCTCTTATTTTGAGGTTTTGAATTAAAATTTTAAATTTCTCTAATTAATTCTGAAACATCCTGTATAATATAACGAAACATATTTAAGTCTCTGAAATAAAGATCTGCAGTACAATTTATTATTTGACAAAAAATATTAGTTGTTTAGGTTATAGATAGAAGATACCTTCATCTTATACTGGGGATTGCTGCAGAAAAACGCAAACAATGAGAGCTACATTTTAAAACGTCTGTTTAAGTTTCAAAATATTTTTTTAAATGCAATTATTAAATGGATATCATAAAATATAACTCCGTCGTTTTAGTTCTTTGAAAACTTTGTTTATAAAATTATTTTTGAAAATGAATAAATTTGCATAGTTTGAGCAACAAAGATAATGTACAACGTTTATTTTTTGAATAAACCAAAGAATATTTTCTAAAAAATGGCGATTGTGACGCAACCAGGGACCTGGTGATTTTACCTATGATGAAAAATGATTTAATTATTCGCCCCGAGAAATTTGAGCAACTTGTAGCTGTGGTTCGAGCAACTAATTTAACGATTGTTTTCAGTTTATGAGCTAGATGGGGGAAAAGTCAAAATCTTCCTTATTTACGCAACGCAAGGACAATAAATTGAATTTATAAACACATAAATAATATTAAATAGCTTAAGAAATCATATTAACAATAATAATTAAATAAATTTGAATTTTCGGAATGCACGTACTTAGTTCTTAAAATTATTTTTTTTATTGTACATGATTCTGCATTATCAATAAAAATATTTGTCATTTTAATTTTTTCTTATCGTGAAATTTGCACATAGTATAAGAATAAGAAAAAAATAAATAATAAATAATAGAAATGCATAGTATAAGATTTCAGCGAAAGCGAATCGTTAGTGGAAAAATGTGATGATTTCCGGGGAAGAAACGAATAGAAGAAAAATATTAGCAACGAAAAGGCCCATTTAACGAGAACCCGAACAAAATCGAGGTTAGAGAAATTTCGAAATGTAAAAGTGCGCAATGATGGGCATGGAGCAGAAAAAATAAACGAAAGACAATTGCATTGATTTGTGCATACAAAGCGAATGGATGGAAACAGGTGGCCAAGTGGGAAGAGGCCACCAAGACGAAGCTGGCAAAACATGACATCGACAAAGTAGTGTTGATAAGAGGGAAGGGGTGAATTTATGGAGTGCCCATGTTTAAAAATTAAAAAAAAAACAAAGTTAAGAAATCGCCCTTCGAGATTTTAGAAATTCTTTTTCTCTAAAGATAATTTTATAAACAAAACAATAAAATTTACATATTTTTATCATGTAGATATTTTTATCATATAGATATTTTTATCATGTAGAATATTATTTATAGGTCTTCGTTTGTAAAAAACTTAAAATAGCACTACTAGTACATATTTCACACGAAACAGTAAAATTGCTGTTAAACAGGATATGAACAAAAATAAATGTCCATAACTATAGTGAATGGTTCTTAATCATTTTAATTAAATTGTTTAATGTATTACTTTCTATTACTAGTTAGAAACAGACCATTTTCTATTGTAACAAGAAATTTGTTATTAAATTTTTTTAAATGTTATAGTTCTTATTGCATTATTGTTTACGTTAAAACTATGTTGTTTATTTAGAATATTAATAGTTAAAATGAGTTTTAGTACTTTCTTGGAATTCAGCACTTGAAACAAGTTCCTTTTATATTTTAGACAATTGTAATATTGGGGATATGATTAGTGTAAAATAGATTTTTCATACCTATATGAACAATATTTATATAAATAAATAAATAAACAGATGTCATAACATTTTCATTTTCTCTTACAAGTAAACCAGGTTGTATCATCTTTCAAAATGTTTAAATGTTGATATTCGAAGATAGTAAATTAAAATAAGTCTAAAAATATAACCTTCTAGAGGTTTTCTACTTTGATATGGTAATTAGAATTACTAACTATAAAATCTAAAGCGCATTAGAATAGTATTAGTCATTATTACTGGGTCTTTAAATATTGAGAAAGATAGGTGTGTTCCTATTGTGTACAGAACAAATAACTCCTAAGAGGTACTCAGAAGAGGCTCAACCGACTTTGAAATATGGTCGACAAAATTTTAAATATCTTCAACTTGTCAATCTTAATTTGTATCTTTTTATGACTAATAAATATAGATAGCATTATAAAATTGATAAATTTCTAAAAGTTTGTAAAACTGTAGTAAATTTGTTTAATTAAAATACGTAATAATGTCAAGGTTATGGTTACTTATATATATCCAAATACTTAGTCATAATAAAATGTGGGACCTTTGTCTAGTAGCAAGATTTTATTTAAATTCAGTGAATGGTGATTTGGAAAATTATTTCGAGTCAAGTAAAACATAAATCTAAGTTTTTCTAAATTTTTATTTATTTGAATTATTAACTAAATATAATACTTTAATACAATACTCTCTGGAAATAAAGTTTAGATTTTTGAATCACTGAAAATAAGTAAAATAAAAAATTTTGTAAAGCAAATATTTTCTTAATTAAATTTTCTTAAACGTCTTTTAACAAATTTAAATCAACTTCCAAGTACCTAATTAGGCGTAACAAATATATGTGCTACATGCATACTGATGTAAAAGATGTACACATTTCCTATATACAGCGCAGCACCTCCCAGTGTAAGGTTTCTTTTAGAAAATTTTAGCATGAAACTAATTAGAATTTTTACGTATAACTTTTACAATTTATGTTTCAAGGGTTGTTTTATAGCCTGAGTATACGATTATGGCAAATGTATTTTTTAATACATACAATATTATACATCACAGGTGAAGATTTTTTTCTAATTCTTTTTCAATGTCCAAATAACCATCTATTCTACATCTAATTTAAATTTTGTAACTACTCATGCCCTTAAGTAACGTCATCTAGTACCATTTTAAATTTGGAAGTTTTAGTGTAACATATATAACATAAAACATAAACATAAATACCACAAAAATTAGAAAAACCTCGAATCCAAAACTAAAGCTGCACGGGCGAGGGTTACACTTATGAAAAACGCGGACACAACCATTCCCACCGACCATTGCAGGTGGCGGGATTTGAACCCGCTGAACGATGGAGAGATTAAATAGATACACTTGCCATCGCGTGCTCTAACCACTCTACCGAACCGGCGGATAGGGCAGATATGATTTTTTTAAAACATTAATTTCTCTGTGTAAGTGGCTCTTAAAATACATATTTCAAGCATATTTAATGAAGAGAGATGTATTTTTTTCTGTTAAATAATATTTAAAAAACATATTTACTGTCTTGTTTGGAGAAATGTTTTTTATGGTGTATGTGTAAATGATAATCATATATTATGCTAAAAATTTATATATGTAATGAACATTGTACAAATTGATATTAATTTATAACAACAAATATAAGCTTACCACTAAGTATAATTTTTACAATTGTATATTTGTAACTATAAATAAATATTTATATTTTTATATAGTACTTTTGTTTCTTGTTAGTCATATCTAATTGCCACATATATCAAAGTTATTTGTACAGGGTGATTTTCTTAACTTCCCTACCCGACTTTTCTACAAAAAAATATTTTAACAATAATTGTAGAACTGTTTCTGACGTCTTTGAATATGGTATCAGAAAAATAAATGATGAAGTTATAGATATAACTTTGTATTATTTTAAAAAGAGCACCCCGTTTTTTTTTTTTTTTTCCCCCCGGAAATTTCTTCCCCTTTCCCACAAAAAAACACACACACCCCCCTATTTTTTTTTTTCCCCCCCAAAACTCCCTATTTTTTTTAAAAACACCCCCCCCCCGCCCCGGGGGGGAAACCCCCCCCCCCCCCAACCCCCCCCCCCCCCCCCCCCCCCCCCCCCGGGGGGGGGGTTTTTTTGGGGGGGGAAAAATAATATTTTTTCCCCCGGGGGGGGGGTTTTTTTCCCTTCCCCGTTAACCCCCCCCCCCCCCCCCCCCCCCCCCCCCCCCCCCCCCCGGGGGGGGGGGGGGGTTTGGGGGGGGGGGGTTGTTTTTTTTTTTTTTTTTTTTTTTTTTATTCTCACCAATAACCTTTTTTGGTTGGGGCGGCGGAATTGCATTTGTTTTTAATTGTTACTTTGATATTTTTAACACAATAAAATAATAATAACGGAAATAGTGAGTTAGTTGGCTTCATGCTGTAAAAATGCGTTACACCAAGAAAGAATGCAATAATATTGTCGAAACATTTTGCTAATAACAATAACAATAAAGCTTGTCCGAATAGCATATATTAACATAAAAACTTATTATTAACATTGCGCGTAAGTTCAGACAAAGTTTTACTGTCAGTAAGAAAACAAGAAACAAAAAAGAATTAACCAGAATGAGGAATTGTAATTAAATATACTATTTTGAAGAACACTCTAAATTTTCAATAAGAGCCGCTGCTAAAGATTTCAATGTTTCTTACAGCTTTGTCCAACGAATTCTAAAAAAAAATGTTAAGCCTTATTAAATTATACCAGTCCAGACACTTTTAGTAAACGATAGATTTCTGCGATATCACTTTTGCCAGAAAATAATTAATAATATCAAATACAATGAGGATGCCGACATTTTCAAAAATGTGTTTTGGGCGGACGAATCAATATTGAAAACAGTCGGTATGTTTAATAGCAAACAGTCATTAATAGTTGCAAACCTTCGAAGAAATATGTAACTAACTTAGTAAACTACAATTTTACTGAATGGATAGGTAGACGTGCCACCATCGTATGGTCCACCTAGTAGTCAGGACTTAACCCCGTTACCTTTTTCTGTGGGTTTAGCTAATTAATAAATTATGCAAATATAGTACAAAACTAAAAATTGATGGAGCAAATAATTGCGGAAATTACGCAACTTAATAATAACCCGGACATAAAATGTATTAAGGAATATTAGAAAAAGATACCAGAATTGCATACAATCGAAGGGTATTTAGATAGAGCAATTGTTAAACTAAATTATGTTTATCACGTGTTAGTATCTCTTATTCATTTATTATTGTTACTTGTTTATTAATTTATAATTGTTATTATTAAAATCAGAGCATATTCGATTATGCGATGTTGTGTATAATTTGTATATTTAAATGCAAATACTTCGGAAAGTACCTATTAAAAATAAGTATTATGTGTGCTACATTGTCGAAATGAAAATGAAATTGTATTTCAAATAATTTATTGAAATACATTCCATTAAAACAAAATTATAGTTATATCTGTAACTTCATCATTTGTTTTTCTGATACCATATTAAAAAACTTCAGGAAAAATTCTAAATTTTTTTAAATTATTGTAAAAATAACGGAGAAAAGTGGGGCGGGAAAGTTAATCGTCTTCTACATTAACGCCTAACTGTGTATACATAATATACATGTGACTATTGTTTATATATATTATTCTATATAATAATTTACAACATTCATACATTATAGATTCTATTTTCTAACTTTTCGTTGTACTTATTACCCCTGGTCTAAACCAGCACGCGAAAAGTAAATACTGACCTATGGCGCATTAAGAATATTAACAAGCAGATCAACGTTCCTTATTGATGCTTTAAAACTAATAATGACTGAGTAAAAAAACGTTTTTCTTACTATTTGTGTTTTTTGTTTGATGATTTATAAAGCTAAATTATTAAATAAAAAAATAAGCATATTAAATTGTATATGGAATATTACACAATAACAAAGTTTTGCCCTCTCATTTGAATATTTGATATTAACATAAACGCCACACGGAGAAAAATGATATTATGATTGAACTTGATCCTAGTGCCACAAATAAAAAATATATGTTCATGTATAATATAATAATATAAATGAACTACTATACGATGCAGAGGGCTGGCTTAGAATGCGAATTACAAAAAAAATTAAGGGGCCAAACATTTTGGAAAAACTTGGTTTTATTGCATGGACATAATATGTTAATATCCTGCATTAGTTTTATTTATTTTTTAAACTTAGCAAGTTTCACATTACTATATCTAAAAATGTACCCTATTCATGAATTATTAAGATATTCAAACGAAATTTGGAGTGTGGATGTAGACATATGTCTATTTTCAAACTAAAAAAAAAAATAAAAAAGAAAAATTTTAAAAAATATTTTGTATCATCACTATATCACGAAGTCATAATTTATAAAAGTCCAAGATATTTAAAAAAAAATAAATAAATGAAAACGGTCGAGTTTCTTGTACTCCGATTATGTTTTTCTTGTGGTATTTCGTTAATTTTTTATAAAACTATAATTTATTCATAGAAATGCTATATCTTGTGCAACTGTTATCTTGTGTTAAAATATTTTAATTATATTTTAATAATAATGAAAATATCAATTAGTAATTTTTTTTTTAATAACTGAACAACTAAAAGTTGTTTCTTTTTTGTAAAGAATGACAAGTGTAGAGAAAGGTCAATTTCATAACTCATGAAAATTTCAAGTAGTTTTGTTAATTAATTTTTTAAGAAATGAATTGGCAAATACCGTTACATCGAAAATAATGACCAAATCGGTCATGTTTTACATCTAGTTTTTTTTTCGTAGGCGTTCAAAGTGAGGGCTCAATACATTTGATTCGCATAGTATTTAGGTAGGTTAGAGTTCTGTTCCACACAGAAAAAAATAGCAAGTATAAGTGCTAAAATATGTTGTTATACAGACACCAGTTAGAATGAGTAGACCTTGTAGTAGTTTTACTTGTAAAAACGAAACTTTGGTAACTACAGCGAAACATTTTGCTCTAATTACCAAATTTTGTTTTTCGCAACAAAATCTGCGTTGTCTACTAATTTTAGCCTCTGTCTGAATAGCAACAAAATATTTTAATACTTTTAACTCAATTTTTTTCCGTCCAGTAGTTTATATTTCCTCATTATCTTTCCTAATAAATTTTGCCTCTATTATATCAAATGCAGTATATAAATTTTGGGATTAAGAAATTTACTTTTTGAATTGAGCAATATTTATTATGCGTTTTAAAATTTTACTGCGTATTTATCTATCTTTTGATCATTTCCTGTAACAATCATTTTTGTTAGATTTAAAACTTTTAACATATAGTAATTTTTATATCACTTCTGAGTATAATTATCATCAGTTATTTTATTTATTTCAAAATTTTTTATTAACCGTAAAAAAAAATTGATGTCAAATTTCAAAAAGAACGCGTAACTCTATGTATGTATATGTATTTGTATAACAAAGTTATTGTTATTTACAGAAACGATAGACAGACAGACATGTTCACATATATGCATGCAAGAAAAAGATAACTATCTAATTTCTGGTTGTTGTGAGACAGATCTCAATGAATTTTTATGCGCTTAATAAAAATTATAGTATTGGTATCATATACTTTTATAACTTCCTCGAAAAATTTACTTATAATTATAAATAATAATAATATAATAACTACATTACCCGTGTGCAATTTTGTAACTACCCGTGTGCAATTTTGTAACCCCTGTGCAATTTTGTAACTAGTGATCTGTATTGTTTGTATTTAGCATACATACTAATCACTTTATAAGTTATACTTTAATTTGATAGTACATATATGCTTTTTCTAAAATAGGTACCGGTAGTCTTGTCTTATTATTGCATTAACAGTAGTCGAACAAACGAATTTTTTTTTGTCAATTTGATTTTCCTTATTAAAAGCTTATGTCAGACACAAAAAGCCGCAAAGCAAAAAGTAAATTCTTGTGTAACTTTTGTCATTTTTTTCAATTCATCAAAAACAAAATTATTTGCTGCTAGTAATAATAATTTATAAATACGATCTTTAGTCCGTCCAGAAAATTTTTTCCGCAAATTGTTTACTCACCATTTCGACTGTAATCCAATAACAATTATTGTACACAAACAAGGATCACTTAAGAGATTGTTAATACCACTACCACATCACTTTGTTTCACTGGCACATGGTGCATGCACTAAATATCCGCTGAAGAAAGTCTTTAAGAAGTTGGTGGCCGCGTTCTTATACGAGCCCACAAAGTAATAGATCTAGAGGGGATTCGAATAAGGAGATTTTCAACCCTCCCATATTATATGTCTTAGGGATAACAGGGATTTAGTACAGGTTGTAGTGATTTAGATTTCCCAATAACTAATCTTAAATTAGAGAAATGTTCCGAATTCCTTTAAAAGAATTTGAAGTAAACATGAATTGATTATCTTCAGACATTCGGAAAAAAACTAAAAAATATATTTTTTTTCGTATTTTATTATTTTTTTTTCTAAAAGCAATGTTCGATGCTGTGATTAATTTGTATTAAGTAATCAAAATGCTTACAGTGTTTCATTCTCAGAATCATCGCCAGTTTGATTTTAACATTTTATTCAGATGCGATATTGAAGTTTTCTGACAAAATGCAACGTCCAGCAAAATGGTTAAACAAAATCCGAACAGTATTATTTTTTTTAGCTTTTTTTCAGTTTCGCAACACTATGTTTCTATAATTTCTTATTAAAAAAAAACAGTTAAATTAAAGAAATGTTGTACATTTTTGAGGGTTTATTAGAATTTATTGAGAACAGAATCAAAAACGGTGGCTCTAAAAATTACTACTGGATAATTCTTATGAATGATTGCCGAGTATAATGCTTAGAGAAAAATTTCGCAAAAAAACAGTTACGTTAAAACATGCCGATTTTAGGAAACTTTGTAAGCTTAACTATTAATTCTCAATACTCTTTCTTAATTATTTTTTCTCCTAGTCCTCAAAAAATTAGTGCCACTAGAATAGATGAATTTTCCTGAAATTTTGCTCTTAGATTTGATTCAAAACTAATAACATATTTGTCGTATCTTTTACAAAAAATGTAGGTATGGGGTGATTGATTATGAATTGTACGATTTCAACGCTCGATATCTCGAAAACCATTCGAGAAAAAATCGAAAATGTCTTTTAATGAGATTCTCTGTAGATTTTATTATGGTCGTGAGATCTTTGTTTTCTTTAATTATATATGAAGGGTGCAAAAAAGTTGCATTTTTTCAAATGGAACATCCCGGATATTTTTAAACATTTTAAAAGTGTTTTCCCTTCTTAACACAAAAATATATAATATTTATATGTCTAATCAAAAACTAAAAGATTTATTTAATAAAACACGACTAGAAATTATATATACTATGTATTTCTAGCGTATGTCCAATATTAGTTATAATTTTATTAAATAAACCTTTCATTTTTTAATTTAACATATAAGTATTATGCGTATATAATTAAGGAAAATAAAAATCTCACGACTTTAAAACAATCTACACGAAATCTCATCAAAAGGTGTTTTGAATTTTTCCGCTATTTCGATTGGTTTTCGAGCGTTGAAATAGTACAATCCATAATCAATCACCCTGTACATACAAGATGAACTTCCATAAATTCACCACTTCCCCTTATCTTCCTTCTTTATGAACGTATTTTATAATTTCAAAAACAGAGTAATACGGTTTTTTCAAAGATTTTACACTGAAAAAAAATATAGCTTAGAAATTAAAGGAGATACAGAGATGACGACATTTCTTTTTTAATTAGAACCTTACATTTTATTTTACAATCGAATTTCCCTTCTTTTTCTGATTTCAAAAATATGTAACATTGCATATCTACTGTTCATAGTTTTGGATATAGAGCTGGAAATTAATCTTATTTTTTATATGAAATCGTTCGCAAAACCATTTAGACCTTATTCTTTGTACAACCCCAAAAAAAACTCAAATAGTGTCATATCTGGAGTTTCTCATGGCTATCTCATTGGTCTATTTCTACCTACTATTCGAAGTGTTCTCTAATGTAATTTAGATCAACAAATTCAATAATAGCAAAGCCTACTTGAGTTCAATTGTTCTGCGCATAACTTGGGTAAAATTATCTGCAATTAATGGATTTACTATCTTACACCTATATGTATCTCCTAAGTAATGGCCAGTAATGGATTATACTGTTACTTGTTTGACCATTGCAGTTTGTAAATATTCTTCTGGGTTCATGTGTTGTTAAATTTAATTAAAGTGATTGAAAAATATGGCTTAATATTTTTCTATTCAGGTTGCTTTGATAAAATCTATCTCTAAATCTTCATATAATATTACATACCGAGACTTTCCATTGCTACTTTCAGTGCATAATTCACGAGTAACTCACGAGAAAAGTTGGCTGTACTGTCCTAAACATGCTCAATTGGGTTTAAATCAGGGAACAAGGCAGGCCAAAGTACCGTTTTTGTTCTTCTGTGAACTATGGTTATTCTGGCAATATTTGAGTCTAGTATTACCTTACGGGAACGAAATTAGTTACAAGACTTTATGAACGTAATATTCAGTTTTTAAAGTGTCCTAAATGTATGTAAGCGGTTATAATGAGAGCTAGAGACGTTGGGTTGCGTAATTATTAGGTGTATTTAGATTTACTTACAATATATTGAGGATTATGTCTTTTGCATTAGTAGAATGTAAAGTTTATTTCAAACTTATTTGCAACATAAGAAACGTCGGCTTCTTTGAGCCCTTTTCCACCGTCAAAGAAGCCGACGTTTTTATGTTGCAAATAAGTTTGAAACAAGCTTTAGTCAGCAGGGCGTAAAAGACAACCAAGATCTGTTTTCTCTTGTTTTTTATGTTTGATGGTATTTGTGAAATTTAATAGGGCAGTAAAATAAAACGCATTTTTAATAGCCGTGAGCCCAGATATGTTCATAATTAAATAGGTACCTATTTATTTGTACCTTACCACTTACAATTGGCGGTAAAGAAAATAATGTACAAATCTAAATAAAAATAAAAATGTTCTTCATTGAAATACGTACTACATATTTTAACAAAGAAGCTTATAATTTTATCGGGAAAAATGTTGAGAATTTTCATTATTTTACATCTATATTTTTAATGTCATTTTGTAACCAGTGTTGCGTAAAACAAATAATTTCTATATTGGCAGTTTGCCAAAAAGTTGAATGTCCTCAATTTTATTTACTCTACTTTGTACATTTATATTACATATTTTTATAATATTGTTTCTTAAGTAGATATATCTATTACTTCTGATAGTTGGGATATAAAAAATTTCTTTGATTTTTTTATCGTTTTAATTATATTAATGTCCTGGCGGAGTTTAGCACATTGATCATAAACCTCGTGCAAGCACTGACCCACTGATCTGAGCAATTTGTATTAAGGACTTATAGACTAGTCAAATTAAGCAAAAATCAGGCCCATTTTCACGATAATTTCCAACCATTCCCGACCAATACCATTCGATTCAGTTTTTTTTTTTTTGAATTCTCATGGTCAATTTTGCCGTAAGTTATATGAGCAAGAATTTAATTTAAAAACAATTAAAGTTGTGAAAATGATGAAAATCGATGTTTCTAAATATTCAACTTCAAACGCTGCGAAAACAGCAACAGATAGAGAAAAATTGCTCAGAACATTTTTTATAGAGCGTTAAATTCCCTTCAAAAAAGTCCACCACGGCAAATCTCTACGATGAATAGTTAAGGCGTTACAATGAGTTACTGCGTATAGTTAACTTTAAAATGTGTCCATGTATATTTGTACAAATGGCCCGTTGTACCCAGAGGGGGAAGGTAGTCTAGTTTGGAACACCTGCTTCTCAAGAATGCTAGGAGCGTATATGTAGATACCCTCGGGCACAGGGCACTATAGAACTTGGTACTATAACTTAATAATAATTTTTCAGGTCTTTGAGTATGAGAAGTGATAAATACATTTGCTAACGTTGTAAAAATAAGAAAATTATGGAAGATTTACAGCAAGTCTACTTTAAAATGTTCTGCGCAGGCGGCCATTACGCGGCGTACGAGTCTTTTGATCGCGCATGCGCGTTACTTGTACAGCTGACTGATATACAGCAGAAAAAATAATAAATATTTAACTCATTGTAACGCCTTAACTATTCATCGTAGAGATATGCCGTCATGGAGTTTTTTGAAGGGAATTTAACGCTCTATAAAAAATCTGACAATTATTCTCTATCTGTTGCCGTTTTCGCAGCGTTTGAAGTTAAATATTCAGAAACATCAATTTTCATCATTTTCACAACTTTAATTGTTTATAAATTAAATTCTTGCTCATATAACGTACGGCAAAATTGACCATGAGAATTCAAAAAACATACTGAATCGAATGGTATTGGTCGGGAATGCTTGGAAATTATCGTTTTGAAAAACCCTTAATTTGACTGGTCTATTAATGTAACGTAGTGAAATTATTATTTCTTTGGATAATATCTTGCTATAATAAGATCACAATAACAATATCATTCAACCATTTGGCAATTTAATTGTTTAAAAATAATACAATTAGGAATAATATTTATTTTCTCATTTTTAATGAAATGTTTTATTTTATAACATTCATTTATCTGTTTGTCTAAAATTTCCGTTATGTCCCTTTACCCAATCGAATTAGGTACAATCACTCATCTTCACTATTGTTTTATTATTAGCGCGGTCTGCCTACGGATTTGGACCCTTAAGTGAAGATACAGTAAACAAAAATATGCAAAAAAATCGGAAATTTTCCGTAGAATTCAATAAACTAAAATACAAACAACTGGCACCTCGGGGGCCCATAGTAAATTGGGCCCAAAGTTGGCCAAAAACGGGTTTTCCATTTTACTCTGTCATGGTGCCATAAAATGAAAAAAAGTTTTATACAAAAGTTGTAGAACTATTAAATACGGATCGATCTATGGAAATCTGATGTCAAAAAATTCAAAAATAAATTATTTATTTGAAAAAAACCGTTAAAAATCGCGTTTTTTTGAAACGCTCATATCTTCGTGAAAACAAATAATTTTTTTCACGAAACTTGGTAAAAGTGTAGCTCCCTACTAACTAAAAAATATCGTTTTCAAAAAAATTTAAAAATATTATAAACATTTTGCAAAAATTGATTTTTTCGAAAAATCACGTTTTTTTAAAATCTCGATAGCTCATACACGCTTTCATATTTCTAGTCAATTTTGAGCTTAAAATTTGCTTGAAATGTTGCACTAACATGGTTATTTATTGCGCGCTTTTTAAATTGATCGGTAATATGCGAAAAATCGGTTGAAAAACCGATTTTTTTTAACAATAAAGAAATCGATTTTTTTTCAAGAAAAATTTTTTTTTTCTTTTTTGTTAGCAGCATTGAATAACTGGTATTTTTTTTAAATTTACAAAAAAAAAAATTTTATCTACGACCCTTTGGAGCCGAGATAATTTTTTTTTTTTGAAAAAAAATCTAGTGACGCTATCTTTTAATATTAAGGGCTGAAATTTACAGAGTTTGTAGTTCAATACTTGTATTTTACATAAAAAAAATACTACAATGACATATTCGCTCTCTATTCTTTGGAAATTTAATGGCAAGCGGAGCACACACCGGCTCATACGTTCGTTCGCTCGAGCGGTGTCGTGGGGGTGCGGGACGGTGTTAACGTGGATACATCTGTAAAACTGTATGCTCTTATCATACGTACCGTATCGTAGTTTCAACTGCATACAGAGCGTTCATACGATTATGTCTCTTGAACGTTATGTTGGATGCGAGATAATAGGATGCGAGATAATAGCGTGCTTATAATCTACCAAAAAAATGAAAGGTACGTTAAATGATTTGCGATACATACAATTTAAAAAATCGACATCAAGATCGTCTTTTAATTTGGCCACCCTCCCACCTACGGAGGCAGCAGCGGCTCAACATGCCTACCGCTCCTATTTGCAGTTGCAAACGTGGCTCGGAACTTCGCTAGAGCCAGAACAATGGGGTTGGACTTCCGACGGCACTAATCTGCTTCCCACGTACAGCTCGGATCAGCTGGTTTCAGACGAAATCGTTAAAACGATAGCCTGCAGATGCGGAAGCGGATGTAAAACGAAGATCTGTAGCTGCAGGAGGCATGGTTTGAAGTGTTCAAGCATGTGCTTGACATGCGATCAAGAAAATTGCACTAATATAGAAATAACTACGTTGGAGGCAGATGCTCTTGATGACGACTTGGACGAAGATATATTTAATGAGTCTTGCGTGGTGATGGATGAATCACATACCAATGTCCATGATGATGATGAGATCGAAAGCGAAGCCGACTCTTCCGTACTCGCTGCATACAGCGAAGAACGTACCAGTGACAACGAGGAGGGGGGGGGGTCTCCGATAAAAAAACTACGGATCAATTAAGTACTGTACACGTTTATATTCACTGTCAATATTTTGAACTTTCATGTAAAATAAATATTTTATTTTTATACTAAAAATGTTGCTTAACAATTATTATTTACCTGTCAACTCATATGTCTTTAAGAATCAACATAACGTTCAAGAGACATAATCGTATGAACGCTCTGTGTGCAGTTGAAACTACGATACGGTACGTATGATAAGAGCATACAGTTTTACAGATGTATCCACGTTAACACCGTCCCGCACCACCACGACACCGCTCGAGCGAACGAACGTATGAGCCGGGGTGTGCTCCGCTTGACATTAAATTTCCAAAGAATAGAGAGGGAATATGTCATTGTAGTATTTTTTTATGTAAAATACAAGTATTGAACTACAAACTCTGTAAATTTCAGCCCTTAATATTAAAAGATAGCGTCACTAGATTTTTAAAAAAAAAAAAAAAATTATCTCGGTTCCAAAGGGTCGCAGATAAATTTTTTTTTTTAGCAAATTTATAAAAAAAATACCTGCTATTCAATGCTGCTAACAAAAAAAGAAAAAAAAATTTTTTCTTGAAAAAAAAATCGATTTTTTTTGTTGGTAAAAAAGAAAAACGATTTTTCAACCGATTTTTCGCATATTACCGATCAATTTAAAAAGCGAGCAATAAATAACCATGTTAGTACAACATTTCAAGCAAATTTTAAGCTCAAAATTGACTATAAATATGCAAGCCTGTATGAGCTATCGAGATTTTAAAAAAATGTGATTTTTTTTGAAAAAATCAATTTTTGCAAAATGCTTATAATATTTTTAAATTTTTTGAAAACGATCTTTTTTAGTTAGTAGGGAGCTACACTTTTACCAAGTTTCGTGAAAAAAATTATTTGTTTTCACGAAGATATGAGCGTTTCAAAAAAACGCGATTTTTAACGGTTTTTTTCAAATAAATAATTTATTTTTGAATTTCTTGACATTGGATTTCCACAGATCGATCCGTATTTAATAGTTCTACAACTTTTGTATAAAACTTTTTTTCATTTTATGGCATCATGACAGAGTAAAATGGAAAAAACCGTTTTTGGCCAACTTTGGGCCCAATTTACTATGGGCCCCCGAGGTGCCAGTTGTTTGTATTTTGATTTATTGAATCTACGGAAAATTTCCGATTTTTTGCATATTTTTGTTGACTGTATCTCCGAAGTGAAAAACTAACATGGGGCCAAAAATAGGCAGACTGCACTATATTTCTACTGTTGTTTCATAGTAGTTACGTAGAGCCACTGGCCATCTATTTAATTTGTAGCAACCGTAGCGTAACTTCAAACGTCAAATGAATTTTAATATAGCTTATTTACTTTAATAGTTGCATAATAGATATAATCGATTTGAATCTATGTACAGAATATTTAGGTGTATGTTGTACATACATACATCTAAATATTCTGGTGTAAAGTATGTTTCGACTTTATTACATTTTAAATTCTATTAATAACAAATTTATTGTAAAAAGAACAAGTTCATGTTTTCTTAATGAGAAAATTTGGAGTATAAGTGATTGTTTTTTGTAAAAATTATTTTATTGCACAGTAATATATGTCAACAAGTACCTAATGGGTGTTTTCGTAATTAGCATATGGCATAAGGTCAAGTTTACTAACGCAAAATTGTTAATTTATGTTTACTTTTAAATATAATAAACTAAAGATTCATAAAAAAGAAAGTATTTTAATATCATTCTCGTAACTACCTAAGTGTGTTAAATATATGTATTACAAATTTCTTTAAAATGTTCAAATAAATTAATAAAAAAGAAATCCGCAGTAATTCTCAGTGACCTTGTTTGTAATTTATAAGTTAATAGAAAATGAAATTTATTACTGATATAGTGTTATTAAAACTAATTTAACGAATGGCTAAAGAATATTTTAAAGAATGAAATATTAGCAAATATATAATATGTTTAATTTTAATTTTTAAGGAAGTTGGATTTTAAAAAGAAAGGACATAACGATAAATTGTATCTATTCGACGGAAGTAAGACAGAATATACTTCTTGAAAACATTACCTTGAAACAAAAATCCGTTTCTAATGAAGAAGATAATTGCAATGGAGTGTATATGTGTCGCACCCACATTCTGAAATGATTCATTTTATGAAAAGGACATAGGTATATTCGTTTCATAATATCATTTCAGATCGCATAATTTTTTTCGTAAATACAAATTACATACAGTGGCTCACAAAATTATTCGTACCCTCGGCGATAATACCTAGTGCGATGCCTAATCCTTTTTTGTTTTGCAAATTCTGCGTACACTAATTGTTACTTCCATATTGAGAGAATATATAATGCATAAAGTCGGAAACAGTGAATATACTATTGAAAGTTGGCATTTATTTGTTAAAAAAGTGAATGTATCAAAAGTCACAAAACAATTCGTACAATAGAATTTTTTTTTCTGAGCCTAATATTTTGTTGGTCCACCCTTTGCTGCAAAAACAGCCTGTAGGCTCCTCGGCATGCTGCTAACCAAATTTGTAGTCATATTTTGGTCAATGCTGTCCCAAGCTTCCGCAAGTTGTATTTTCAGGATTTTCTTGTTCGACACTTCACTTTTTCATTCTCGAGTTTCAAGTTCAAACCACAGATTTTCAATTGGATTGAGATCAGGGCTTTGTGGGGAGTGTTTCGAGGCAATGAGGAACTTTATACAATAACCACTGCCTTACAACATACGCTGTAATATGTTTAGGGTCGTTGTCTTGTTGAAAATATAAGTCATCATTCAACTCTATTTTTCTCGCACTCGAAACATTTTCTCGTAAAATTTTAAGATATATTGTAGAGTATTGAGAAGGAACGAATTTCATGAGAGAGTAGCACGCAAGAAACCTTTTATTAATAAAATTAATAGACAGAGGAGATTGGCATTTGCAAAAAAAATATATTAATATGAACAAGAGTTTTGGAAACGGGTTATATTTTCAGATAAGAGCAAGTTCAATTGTTTTGGCTCTGACGGACAAAAATTTCTGTGGAGAAAAGCTAATACAGAATTGAAGATGCGACATTTAAAACCGACAATGAAACATGGGGGAGGATCTCTAATGGTTTGGGGATGCATGAGTAGCAGCGATGTTGGCAATCTGGTATTTATCAATAGTATCATGGATAAATTTAAATATTAAATATCGTTTTGCGAGAAAATGTTGTTCCGAATGCGAGAAAAATAGGGTTGAATGTAAGGCAGTGGTTATTGTATAATGTACCTCATTGCCTCGAAACACTCCCCACACAGCCCTGATCTCAATCCAATTAAAAATCTTTGGTTTGAACTTGAAACTCGAGTATGAAAAAAGTGAAGTGTCGATCAAGGAAACCCTGAAAATACAACTTGTGGAAGCTTGGGACAGCATTGACGAAAATATTACTACAAATTTGGTTAGCAGCATGCCGAGGCGCCTACAGGCTGTTTTTGCAGCAAAGGGTGGACCAACTAAATATTAGGTCCAGAAAAAAAATTCTATTGTATTGTACGAATAGTTTTGTGACGTTTGAATCACATATTTAACAAATAGATGCCAACTTTACAATAGTATATTTATTGTTTCTGATTGTATCCATATGTATTCTCTTAATATGGAAGTAACAATTACTGTACGCTATACTGCAGAATCTGCAAAACAGAAAAGATTAGGCACCGCACTAGGTATTTTCGACGAGGGTATGAATAGTTTTGTGAGCCACGTATATATCCAGTTTCAAGTCCTATTACCGCCATAATGGTAGGGATGGATTTCAGGTTTTGTGGTATATGTAAATCTATCAACGGACTTTACGATTAAAACAAATATCCTCATTAACACCCACCCTACGATCGAAAATTCATGCAATTTCATATTAGCAACTCATATTAGCGATAAAGATGCTGTTCAAATTACTTCAGAATTTCAGAATTTCATTCTGCGTATCCAAAAACCAATTATACCTACCAAGTTTCGTCAGAAATTTTGATTTATTATATATTTCTTAATGTAATGGATAATTAATTGAGTGAATTAAGTGAATAAGATTAAGAAAAAAATATTTCATTTCATCCTTCTCAATCAATCCTCCTTTTATTCTAATACATTTTTCAATCATTTGTTTGTTATTTTCGGCCATACCAATTCGTTTTTAAATTTCGATTTAGATTTTCTGATGTAGGGTTTTAACAAACTTTTTATTTCAGTATTCCCGATAAAAAAATCACAAGGAATTAAAATCGGTTCACATAGATGCCCACTCGATCGATTACGGCAGTATTTTTACCAATACATTTTACAGGAAATATTGGTTTAGCCAACTATCCTTGCGTTATAAATTAAAGCACCATCTAATTATAAATAAAAATCTTGCAAATTTTATCTGGCTAAGGCAGCCCAAAATCCATTATTTTACCTTTCTGTATTATGTTTTGGAATAGAAAACTGGTACGATTAAACGATAGTCTAGTATTCCACACCAAACATTCACATTTTGTGAATATTGCCACTTGTAATAATTAACTGGAAAGTAGGAATTTTTGCTGCCAATATCTAACATTCTGAGATGATACCACTCCAGAAAGTCTCCAGAAAAAGCGCTATTGGAGATGAATTAAAATCACAATGTTTAAACATATTAGGGCGGCGTTTTCACTAGATATTCAACAAATCTGTAAATCGCTCTCTAACTTTTTCTATCGATGACAACGAAAAATGAAAGCAATAGTAATGGTATCATTTTAAATAAGAGGCGATTAGATATATAACAGATAGGTTAAATTAACGGCAAATCTGGTATCTATAATTTTTTTATTATTAGTTCCAAACCGAATTTAGTGTCATATTATAAAAGTAATTTTTGTATTAACAATAGTTATTTAAGTATTAAGGGCACTAACTGCTTTCAACCGGTAGAGGATTATTTTGGACACCGCATCGCAACGAAGTTGGGATCGCCAATATTAATACCCGAAACCGCACATAATGGCGATAATGCTTATTATGTTTTTGCATGATGGAACAAAATGATCAATAAAATAATAAGTTTTATAAAAAAGAACTTAAAGTTTGACTTACGTTTCATTTTATTGTAAAGATTAAGTCAGTATAGTAGGAGAAATCGCTTTAGTGACTAGACGTAAGACGCTGCAGAATGCAGAGCCGGATTTATAAAAAAAATATTAATAAATAATAACCTGAAAAAAGAATATTTCTTAAGCATGAACTACGAAAGCAAAAAAACGGAAATAATACAGTTAACATCACAAAATTCACTTCGTCACTCCACATCACATCACTTTACCTCACCCCACATTGCTTCTTTCTCTGAATCTTCGCCCTTCTCACCCTTTTCTTCATTTTCAGATGAATTACTATCCTCGTTCAAATTTATAATAAATTTATTTCCACCATTTATATAACATTCGGCAATTTTTAAATAGTCATCCTCAATTGTAATTACTTTCCTAATTATTTTTTCCCAATCTTCTTTGTTAATTTTCGATACTTCATTTTGAATTAACTCTACAACTTTTTTTATCGAATTTCGGAAAAGTATTTCCATTTCTGACATTTTTCTTCAATGTACACCAAATTAATTCAATCGGGTTGAAAATACAGAAATATGGTGGTAATCTCAACAGTTTGTGGCCATATCTCTCCGCTACAGTGTCTATAATATACTTCTTATAATTTTTCGTTTGCGGGACTTGCAAGTGTTGTGTTTTATTATAATTTTCCTCATAATAGAGATCATGTTCCATTAAAATAAATTATAACTCCAACTTAGTAGAACTCTTGTTAGGAATTTTATACAGTTGTCCCGAATGGCATTTCGCATTTTCAAGAGCAATAATGCTATTCGGTTTTAATTTTGGAATTGGGGTATTTTCAAACCATTCGTGAAATATTTATCCCTCCATGTTCTTCTGGTAATTCATGTTACAGTCTTCTATGTTTTTTCCGCACAGTTTAAATGGTTTATGAACCCATCCATCGACTGATCCACAATGTAATATAATAAACCGAGTCCCTTTATTAGGGGCAATGAGATTGGTTGACATTTCCTAGATCCATCAGTCCATCCTTTTTTTACGGTGTTGTGAGTATCATGCCAAGTTTCATCTAGATAATAAATTGGTCTATTTTCCCTTCTAAGTTCTATCTCTTCTAGATATGAATCTCGCCAATCCACCATTCGTCTGCTCTCCATAATCGCCATGCGTTTATTAATAGTTTGATATTTAAATCCAATTTTTTCTCAGCCAAGTTCCTAAAGTTCTATTCAATTTCTTTTAATTTTCTGTCTACCACGTCATTAGTTGGGATTTCTATTTTCTGATATGCGTCGTAAACTAAAGTTCTTAAAAGTTTTGCTAACGATGGGTCCAGAGTTTTCGATTGACCGGCGTCGAATAGTTGTTTTCTTGGGATAACACCTTTCACCAGTTTGTGTATTGTGGGATGGGGAACGTTAGTCAGAGATGCTATTTCACCTAGGACATCTAAATTAAACAAATTAGGGTCATTAGCTCGTCGCTTCAAAAGATTATTGTAAACATTAAAGCAAGTTTGTTTCGCTTGCTCGTTCAAATGTAGCCGATTTTTTCTTACTGAAAACACTGATGAACTTTGATTTTTTTTCCACTGTAATCACTATAACTTTCATTTTCACTAACACAATAAGATGTTGAAATATTTTTACATTAAATACAATAACCATCCTAAATTATTTTCAAAAACACACCAGCAAATGAACAGATATAAAATAGTTATTACGCGGAAATTACGCAACTTAATAATAACCCGGACATAAAATGTATTAAGGAATATTAGAAAAGATACCAGAATTGCATACAATCGAAGGGGTATTTAGATAGAGCAATTGTTAAACTAAATTATGTTTATCACGTGTTAGTATCTCTTATTCATTTATTATTGTTACTTGTTTATTAATTCTATAATTGTTATTAAAATCAGAGCCTATTCGATTATGCGATGTTGTGTATAATTTGTATATTTAAATGCAAATACTTCGGACAGTATTAAAAAATAAGTATTATGTGTGCTACATTGTCGAAATGAAAACGAAATTGTATTTCAAATAATTTATTGAAATACATTCCATTAAAACAAAATTATAGTTATATCTGTAACTTCATCATTTGTTTTTCTGATACCATATTAAAAAACTTCAGGAAAAATTCTAAATTTTTTTAAATTATTGTAAAAATAACGGAGAAAAAGTGGGGCGGGAAAGTTAATCGTCTTCTACATTAACGGCTAACTGTGTATACATAATATACATGTGACTATTGTTTATATATATTATTCTATATAATAATTTACAACATTCATACATTATAGATTCTATTTTCTAACTTTTCGTTGTACTTATTACCCCTGGTCTAAACCAGCAGGCGAAAAGTAAATACTTGGCGAACCTATAGGCGCATTAAGAATATTAACAAGCAGATCAACGTTCCTTATTGATGCTTTAAAACTAATAATGACTGAGTAAAAAAACGTTTTTCTTACTATTTGTGTTTTTTTGTTTGATGATTTATAAAGCTAAATTATTAAATAAAAAAATAAGCATATTAAATTGTATATGGAATATTACACAATAACAAAGTTTTGCCCTCTCATTTGAATATTTGATATTAACATAAACGCCACACGGGGAAAAAATAATATTATGATTGAACTTGATCCTAGTGCCACAAATAAAAAATATATGTTCATGTATAATATAATAATATAAATGAACTACTATACGATGCAGGGCTGGCTTAGAATGCGAATTACAAAAAAAATTAAGGGGCCAAACATTTTGGAAAAACTAGGTTTTATTGCATTGACATAATATGTTAATATCCTGTATTAGTTTTATTATTTCTATTTTTTAAACTTAGCAAGTTTCATATTACTATATCTAAAAATGTACCCTATTCATGAATTATTGAGATATTCAAACGAAATTTGGAGTGTAGATGTATGTCTATTTTCAAACTGTGTAAAAAAAAAAAATAAAAAAGAAAAATTTTAAAAATATTTTGTAGCATCACTATATCACGAAGTAATAATTTATAAAAGTCCAAGATATTTAAAAAAATAAATAAATAAGTGAAGACGGTCGAATTTCTTGTACTCCGATTATGTTTTTATTATGGTATTTCGTTAATTTTTTATAAAACAATAATTTATTCATAGAATTGCTATATCTTGTGCAACTGTTATCTTGTGTTAAAATATTTTAATTATATTTTAATAATAATGAAAATATCAATTAGTAATTTTTTTTTTTAATAACTGAACAACTAAAAGTTGTTTCTTTTTGCAAAGAATGACAAGTGTAGAGAAAGGTCAATTTCATAACTCATGAAAATTTCAAGTAGTTTTGTTAATTAGTTTTTAAAAAATTAATTCGCAAATACCGTTACATCGAAAATAATGACCAAATCTTTTACATCTAGTTTTTTTTTTTCGTAGGCGTTCAAAGTGAGGGCTCAATACATTTGATTCGCATAGTAGTTAGGTTGGTTAGAGTTCTGTTCCACACAGAAAAAAATAGCAAGTATAAGTTACTAAAATATGTTGTTATACAGACACCAGTTAGAATGAGTAAACCCTGTAGTAGTTTTACTTGTAAAAACGAATCTTTGGTAACTACAGCGAAACATTTTGCTCTAATTACCAAAGTTTGTTTTTCGCAACAAGCTCTGCGTTGTCTACTAATTTTAGCCTCTGTCTGAATAGCAACAAAATATTTTAATACTTTTAACTCAATTTTTTTCCGTCCAGTAGTTTATATTTCCTCATTATCTTTCCTAATAAATTTTGCCTCTATTATATCAAATGCAGTATATAAATTTTGGTATTAAGAAATTTACTTTTTTGATTTGAGCAATATTTATTATGCGTTTTAAAATTTTACTTGTCCTGAAATCTACATGACTGAAATAAAAAAAAATTGTCTGCGTATTTATCTATCTTTTGATCATTTCCTGTAACAATCATTTTTGTTAGATTTAAAACTTTTAACATATAGTAATTTTTGTATCACTTCTGAATATAATTATTATCAGTTATTTTATTTATTTCAAAATTTTTTATTAAGCGTAAAAAAAAATTGATGTCAAATCTCAAAAAGATAGTGTAACTATGTATGTGTATGTATTTGTATAACAAAGTTATTGTTATTTACAGAAACGATCAACAGACAGACATGTTCACATATATGCATGCAGGAAAAGATAGGTAACTATCTAATTTCTGGTTGTTGTGAGACAGATTCCAATGAATTTTTATGCGCTTAATAAAAAATATAGTATTGGTATCATATACTTTATATAACTTCCTCGAAAAATTTACTTATAATTATAAATAATAATAATATAATAACTACATTACCCGTGTGCAATTTTGTAAATATCCGTGTGCAATTTTGTAACCCCCTGTGCAATTTTGTAACTAGTGATCTGTATTGTTTGTATTTAGCATACATACTAATCACTTTATAAGTTATACTTTAATTTGATACCATATATGATGAGCTTATTTTCAAAACGCAATTTCTGCAAAATACTTTTTTAGGAGTAATTGCATAATTTTCTATAACTAAAAAAAATATGTCCCCTGTATTTATCATGTAGTACAGAAACTGTATTTTGCTAAAAATAAATATATGGTTTTTAAAAAAGTTCATTAAAATGAATTAAATGCCATCTATATCTCAATAAACGTTTTG
Organism: Rhamnusium bicolor; assembly: GCA_029963845.1. Lineage (NCBI taxonomy): Eukaryota > Metazoa > Arthropoda > Insecta > Coleoptera > Cerambycidae > Rhamnusium > Rhamnusium bicolor. Next base: position 158,403 of record JANEYF010004957.1, read on the forward strand.
TCAGAAACTGCGTTTTGAAAATAAGCTCCTGATATATGCTTTTTCTAAAATAGGTACCGTTAGTCTTGTCTCATTATTGCATTAACAGTAGTCGAACAAACGATTATTTTTTTGTCAACTTGATCTTCCTTATTAAAAGCTTATGTCAGACACAAAAAGCCGTAAAGTAAAAAGTAAATTCTTATGTACCTTTTTGTCATTTTTTTCAATTCATTCAAAAACAAATTTATTAGCTGCTAGTAATTATAATTTAAAAATACGATCTTTAATGTCCATCCAGAAAATTTTTGCCGCAAATTGTTTACTCACCATTTCGACTGTAATCCAATAATTATTGTACACAAACAAGGATCACTTAAGAGATTGTTAATACCACTACCACATCACTTTGTTTCACTGGCACATGGTGCATGCACTAAATATCCGCTGAAGAAAGTCTTTAAGAAGTTGGTGGCCGCGTTCTTATACGAGCCCGCAGAGTAATAGATCTAGAGGGGATTCGAATAAGCAAATTTTCAACCCTCCCATATTATATATTTTAGAGATAACAGGGATTTAGTACAGGGTGTAGTGATTTAGATTTCCCAATAGCTAATCTTAAATTAGAGAAATGTTCCGAATTCCTTTAAAAGAATTTGAAGTAAACATGAATTGATTATCTTCAGACAGAAAAATTGAAAAATTAATTTTTTTCTCGTATTTTATTTTATTTTCTTTTTCTAAAAGCAATTTTCTATGCTGTGAGTAATCAAAATGCTTACAGTGTTTCATTCTTAGAATCATCGCCAGTTTGATTTTATCATTTCATTCAGATGCCATATTGAAGTTTTCTGACAAAATGCAACGTCCAGCAAAATGGTTAAACGAAATCCAGACAGTATTATTTTTTCAGCTTTTTTCAGTTTTGCAACACTATGTTTCTATAATTTCTTATTAAAAAAAAACAGTTAAATTAAAGAAATGTGGTATATTTTTGAGGGTTTATTAGAATTTATTGGAGAACAGAATCAAAAACCGTGGCTCTAAAAATTACTACTGGATAATTCTTATGAATGATTGCCAGTCCATCTGATTAAAAAAATAAAATCTTAAGTAAAGTCTGGTAAATATAAAAAAAATAAATTTAATGTATCAATACCGAGTATAATGCTTAGAGAAAAAATTTCGCAAAAAAACAGTTACGTTAAAACAGGCCGATTTTAGGAAACTTTGTAAGCTTAACTATTAATTCTCAATACTCTTTCTTAATTAATTTTTCGCCTAGTCCTATAGGATGCCTATTATCTCAAAAAATTAGTGCCACTAGAATAGATGAATTTTCCTGAAATTTTGCTCTTAGATTTGATTCAAAACTAATAACATATTTGTCGTATCTTTTACAAAAAAATGTGGTATGGGGTGATTGATTATGAATTGTACGATTTCAACGCTCGATATCTCGAAAACCATTCGAGAAAAAATCGAAAACGTCTTTTAATGAGATTCTCTGTAGATTTTATTATGGTCGTGAGATCTTTGTTTTCTTTAATTATATATGAGGGGTGCAAAAAGTTGCATTTTTTAAAATGGAACATCCCGGATATTTTTAAACATTTTGAAACAATTTTTAACAAAAAAATATATAATATTTATATGTCTAATCAAAAATTAAAAGATTTATTTAATAAAACACGACTAGAAATTATATATACTATATTTCTAGCGTATGTCCAATATTAGTTATAATTTTATTAAATAAACCTTTCATTTTTTAATTTAACGTATAAGTATTATGCGTATATAATTAAGGAAAATACAAATCTCATGACTTTAAAACAATCTACAAGAAATCTCATCAAAAGATGTTTTGAGTTTTCCGCTACTTCAATTGGTTTTCGAGCGTTGAAATAGTACAATCCGTAATCAATCACCCTGTATATACAAGATGATCTTCCATAAATTCACCACTTTCCCTTATGTTCCTTATTTACTAACGTATTTCATAATTTCAAAAACAGAGTAATACGGTTTTTTAAAAGATTTTACACTGAAAAAAAATATAGCTTAGAAATTAAAGGAGATCCAGAGATGACGGCATTTCTTTTTTTAATTGGAACCTTACATTTTATTTTAAAATCGAATTTCCCTTCTTTTTCTGATTTCAAAAATATGCAAGATTGCATATCTACTGTTCATAGTTTGGGATATAGAGCTGGAAATTAATCTCATTTTTTATATGAAATCGTTCGCAAAACCATTTAGACTTTATCCTTTGTACAACCCCAAAAAAAAACTCAAATAGTGTCATATCTGGAGTTTCTCATGGCTATCTCATTGGTCTATTTCTACCTACTATTCGAAGTGTTCTCTAATGTAATTTAGATCAACAAATTCAATAATAGCAAAGCCTACTTGAGTTCAATTGTTCTGCGCATAACTTGGGTAAAATTATCTGCAATTAATGGATTTACTATCTTACACCTATATGTATCTCCTAAGTAATGGCCAGTAATGGATTATACTGTTACTTGTTTGACCTGCAATGGTCAAACAAGTAACAGTTTGTAAATATTCTTCTGGGTTCATGTGTTGTTAAATTTAATTGAAGTGATTGAAAAATATCGCTTAATATTTTTCTATTCAGGTTTCTTTGATAAAATTTATCTCTAAATCTTTATATAATATTAGGTACCGAGATTTTCCATTGCTATTTTCAGTGCATAATTCACGAGTAACTATCGAGAAAAGTTGGCCGTACTGTCCTAAACATGCTCAATTGGGTTTAAATCAGGGGACAAGGCAGGCCAAGGTACTTCTGTGAACTATGGTTATTCGTGCAATATTTGAGTGGTATTATCTTACGGGAACGCAATTAGTTAAAAGACTTTATGAACGTAATATCCAGTTTTTAAAGTATCCTAAATGTATGTAAGCGGTTATAATGAGAGCTGAGAGACGTTGGGTTGCGTAATTATTAGGTGTATTTAGATTTACTTACAATATATTGAGGATTATGTCTTTTGCATTAGTAGAATGTAAAGTTTATTTCAAACTTATTTGCAACATAAGAAACGTCGGCTACTTTGAGCCCTTTTCCATCGTCAAAGAAGCCGATGTTTTTATGTTGCAAATAAGTTTGGAAACAAGCTTTAGTCAGCAGGGCGTAAAAGACAACCAAGATCTGTTTTCTCTTGTTTTTCTATGTTTGATGGTATTTGTGAAATTTAATAGGGCAGTAAAATAAAACGCATTTTTAATAGCCGTGAGTCCAGATATGTTCATAATTAAATAGGTACCTATTTATTTGTACTTTACCACTTACAATTGGCGGTAAAGAAAATAATGTACAAATCTAAATAAAAATAAAAATGTTCTTCATTGAAATACGTACTACATATTTTAACAAAGAAGCTTATAACTTTATCGGAAAAAATGTTGGGAATTTTCATTATTTTATATCTATATTTTTAATGTCATTTTGTAACCAGTGTTGCGTAAAACAAATAATTTCTATATTGGCAGTTTGCCAAAAAGTTGAATGTCCTCAATTTTATTTACTGTACTTTGTACATTTATATTACATATTTTTATAATATTGTTTCTTAAATAGATATATCTATTACTTCTGATAGTCGGGGTAGAAAAAATTTCTTTGATTTTTTTATCGTTTTAATTATATAATGTCATGGAGGAGTTTAGCACATTGATCTTAAACCTAACGTGTAAGCACTGACCCACTGAGCCGAGCAATTTGTATTAAGGAATTAATGTAACGTATTGAAATTATTATTTCTTTGCTATTAATAAGATCACAATAACAATATCATTCGACCATTTGGCAGTTTTCTAATTGTTTAACAATAATACAATTTGGAATAATATTTGTTTTCTCATTTTTATTGAAATGTTTTATTTTATAACATGCATTTATCTGTTTGTCTAAAATTTCCGTTATGTCCCTTTACCCATAATAGAATTAGGCACAATCACTCATCTTCACTATCGTTTTATTATTTCTACTGTTGTTTCATAGTAGTTACATAGAGCCACTGGCCATCTATTTAATTTGTAGCAACCGTATCGTAACTTCAAACGTCAAATGAATTTTAATATATCTTATTTATAATAGTTGCATAATCGATATAATCGATTTGAATCTATGTACATCTAAATATTCTGGTGTAAAGTATGTTTCAACTTTATTACATTTTAAATTCTATTAATAACAAATTTATTGTAAGAAGAACAAGTTCATGTTTTCTTAATAAGAAAATTTGGAGTATAAGTGAATGTTTTTTGTAAAAATTATTTTATTGCACAGTAATATATGTCAACAAGAACCTAATGGGTGTTTTCCTAATTAGCATATGGCATAAGGTCAAGTTTACTAACGCAAAATTGTTAATTTATGTTTACTTTTAAATATAATAAACTAAAGATTCATAAAAAAGAAAGTATTTTAATATCATTCTCGTAACTACCTAAGTGTGTTAAATATATGTATTACAAATTTCTTTAAAATGTTCAAATAAATTAATAAAAAGAAATCCGCAGTAATTCTCGCTGTGACCTTGTTTGTAATTTATAAGTTAATAGAAAATGAAATTTATTACTGATATAGTGTTATTAAAACTAATTTAACGAATGGCTAAAGAATATTTTAAAGAATGAAATATTAGCAAATATATAATATGTTTAATTATAAGTATTAAGGAAGTTGGATTTTAAAAAAGAAAGGACATAACGATAAATTGTATCTATTCGATCGAAATAAGACAGAATACACTTCTTGAAAACATTACCTTGAAACAAAAAATCCGTTTCTAATGGAGAAGATAATTGCAATGGAGTATATATGTGTCGCACCCACATTCTGAAATGATTCATTTTATGAAAATGAATAGGTATATTCGTTTCAAAATATCATTTCAGATCCCATAATTTTTTTCGTAAATGCAAATTACATACAGTGGCTCACAAAATTATTCGTATCCTCGCCTCGGCGATAATACCTAGTGCGATGCCTAATCTTTTTGTTTTGCAAATTCTGCAGTATATCGTACACTAATTATTGTTACTTCCATATTGAGAGAATATATAATGCATAAAGTCAGAAACAATGAATATACTATTGAAAGTTGGCATTTATTTGTTAAAAAAGTGAATGTATCAAAAGTCACAAAACAATTCGTACAACAGAATTTTTTTTCTGAACCTAATATTTTGTTGGTCCACCCTTTGCTGCAAAAACAGCCTGTAGGCGCCTCGGCATGCTGCTAACCAAATTTGTAGTAATATTTTCGTCAATGCTGTCCCAAGCTTCCACAATTTGTATTTTCAGGGTTTCCTAGTTCAACACTTCACTTTTTCATACTCGAGTTTCAAGTTCAAACCACAGATTTTCAATTGGATTGAGATCAGGGCTTTGTGGGGAGTGTTTCGAAGCAATGAGGAACTTTATACAATAACCACTGCCTTACAACATACGCTGTAATATGTTTAGGGTCGTTGTCTTGTTGAAAATATAAGTCATCCTATTTTTTCTCGCACTCGAAACAACATTTTCTCGTAAAATGTTAAGATATGTTGTAGAGTATTGAGACATGTCGTAGAGTATTGAGAAGGAACGAATTTCATGAGAGAGTTGCATGCAAGAAACCTTTTATTAATAAAATTAATAGACAGAGGAGATTGGCATTTGCAAAAAAAATATGTTAGTATGAACAAGAGTTTTGGAAACGGGTTATATTTTCAGATGAGAGCAAGTTCAATTGTTTTGGCTCTGACGGACAAAAATTTCTGTGGAGAAAAGCTAATACAGAATTGAAGATGCGACATTTAAAACCGACAATGAAGCATGGGGGAGGATCTCTAATGGTCTGGGGATGCATGAGTAGCAGCGATGTTGGCAATCCGGTATTTATCAATGGTATCATAGATAAATTTAAATATTAAATATCATTTTGCAAGAAAATGTTGTTCCGAATGCGAGAAAAATAGGGTTGAATGTAAGGCAGTGGTTATTGTATAATGTACCTCATTACCTCGAAACACTCCCCACAAAGCCCTGATCTCAACCCAATTGAAAATCTGTGGTTTGAACTAGAAACTCGAGTATAAAAAAGTGAACTGTCGAATAAGGAAACCCTGAAAATACAACTTGTGGAAGCTTGGGACAGCACTGATGAAAATATTACTACAAATTTGATTAGCAGCATGCTGAGGCGCCTACAGGCTGTTTTTGCAGCAAAGAGTGGACCAACAAAATATTAGGTCCAGAATAAAAAAATTATTGTATTGTACGAATAGTTTTGTGACTTTTGATTCACTTTTTTAACAAATAAATACTAACTTTACAATAGTATAATAAATATACTGATTTTATGCATATGTATTCTCTTAATATGGAAGTAACAATTACTGTACGCTATACTGCAGAATTTGCAAAACAAAAAAGATTAGGCACCACACTAGGTATTATCGACGAGGGTACGAATAGTTTTGTGAGCCACGTATTATATCCAGTTTCAAATCCTATTTCCGACATAATGGTAGGGATGGATTTCAGATTTTGTGGTATATGTAAATCTATCAACGGACTTTACGATTAAAACAAATATCCTCATTAACACCCACCTGCCTTCTACGATCGAAAATACATGCAATTTCATATTAGCAACTCATATTTGCGATAAAGATGCGGTTCAAATTACTTCAGAATTTCAGAATTTCATTCTGCGTATCCAAAAAACCAATTATACCTACCAAGTTTCGTCAGAAATTTTGATTTATTATATATTTCTTAATGTAATGGATAATTAATTGAGTGAATTAAGCGAATAAGATTAAGAAAAAAATATTTACATTTCATCCTTCTCAATCAATTCTCCTTTTATTCTAATACATTTTTCAATCCTTTGTTTGTTATTTTCAGGCATACCAATTCTTTTTTTAAATTTCGGTTTAGATTTTCTGGTGTAGGGTTTTAACAAACTTTTTTATTTCAGTATTTCCCACAAAAAAATCACACGGAGATAAAATCGGTTGACATTGATGGCCACTCGATCGATTACGGGAGTATTTTTACCATTGCATTTTGCAGGAAATATTGGTTTAGCCAACTATCCTTGCGTTATAAATTAAAGCACCATCTAATTATAAATAAAAGTCTTGCAAATTTTATCTGGCTAAGGCAGCTCAAAATCCATTATTTTACCTTTCTGTATTTATGTTTTGGAATAGAAAAACTGGTCCGATTAAACGATAGTCTAGTATTCCACACCAAACATGCACATTTTGTGAATATTGCCACTTGTAATAATTGACTGGAAAGTAGGAATTTTTGCTGCCAATATCTAACATTCTGAGATGATACCACTCCAGAAAGTCTCCAGAAAAAACGCTATTGGAGATGAATTAAAATCACAATGTTTAAACACATTAGGGTGGCGTTTTCACTAGGTATTCAACAAATCTGTAAATCGCTCTCTAACTTTTTCTATCGATGACAACGAAAAATGAAAGCAATAGTAATGGTATCATTTTAAATAAAAGGCGATTAGATATATAACAGATAGATTAAATTAACGGTAAATCTGGTATCTATAATGTTTTTATTATTAGTTCCAAACCGAATTTAGTGTCATATTATAAAAGTAATTTTTTGTATTAATAATAGTTATTTAAGTATTAAGGGCAGTAACTGCTTTCAACCGGTAGAGGATTATTTTGGACATCGCATCGCGACGAAGTCGGATCTCCAATATTACCCTAAACCGGTAGAGCACATAATGGCGGTAATGCTTATTATGTTTTTGCATGATGGAACAAAATAATCAATAAAATAATAAGTTTTATAAAAAAAGAACTTAAACTTTGACTTACATTTCATATTATTGTAAAGATTAAGTCAGTATAGTAGGAGAATTCGCTTTAGTGACGGGACGTGCGGGGTAAGACGCTGTAGAATGCAGAGCCGGATTTATAAAAAAAATATTAATAAATAATAACCTGAAAAAAGAATATTTCTTAAGCATGAACTACGAAATCACAAAAACGGAAATAATACAGTTGACATCACAAAATTCACCTCGTCACTCCACATCACATCACTTTACCTCACCCCACATCGCTTCTTTCTCTGAATCCTCGCCCTTCTCACCCTCTTCTTCATTTTCAGATGAACTACTATCCTCGTTCAAATTTATAATAAATTTATTTCCACCATTTATATGACATTCGGCAATTTTTAAATAGTCATCCTCAATTGTAATTACTTTCCTAATTCTTTTCTCCCAATCTTCCTTGTTAATTTTCGATACTTCATTTTGAATTAACTCTACAATTTTTTTATCGAACTTCGAAAAAGTATTTCCTTTTCTGACATTTTTCTTCATTGTAGACCAAATTAATTCAATCAGGTTAAAAATACAGAAATATGGTGGTAATCTCAACAGTTGGTGGCCATATCTCTCCGCTACAGTGTCTGTAACATACTTCTTCTCATAATTTTTCGTTTGCGTGACTTGCAAGTGTTGTGTTTTATTATAATTTTCCTCATAATAGAGATCATGTTCCATTAAAAATAATTGTAACTCCAGCTTAGTAGAACTCTTGTTAGGAATTTTATACATTTGTCCCGAATGGTATTTCGCATTTTCAAGAGCAATAATGCTATTCGATTTTAATTTTGGAATTAGGGTATTTTCAAACCATTCCTGAAATATTTATCCTTCCATGTTCTTCTGGTAATCCATGTTACAGTCTTCCATGTTTTTTCCCCACAGTCTAAATGCATTATCAATCCATCCATCAACTGATCCACAATGTAATATAATAAATCGAGTCCGTTTATTAGGGGGCAATGAGATTGGTTGACATTTCCTAGATCCATCAGTCCATCCTTTTTTTACTGTGTTATGAATATCATGCCAAGTTTCATCTAGATAATAAATTGGTCTATTTTCCCTTCTGAGTTCTATCTCTTCTAGATATGAATCTCGCCAATCCACCATTCGTCTGCTCTCCATAATCGCCATGCGTTTATTAATAGTTTGATATTTAAATCCAATTTTTCTCAGCCAAGTTCCTAAAGTTCTATTGATATATTTTAGATGATAATCAATTTCTTTTAGTTTTCTGTCTACCACGTCAATAGTTGGGATTTCTATTTTCTGATACGCGTCGTAAACTAAAGTTCTTAAAAGTTTTGCTAACGATGGGTCCAGAGTTTTCGAATAACCGGCGTCGAATAGTTGTTTTCTTGGGATAACACCTTTCACCAGTTTGTGTATTGTGGGATGGGGAACGTTAGTCAGAGATGCTATTTCACCTAGTACATCTAAATTAAACAAATTAGGGTCATTAGTTCGTCGCTTCAAAAGATTTTTGTAAACATTAAAGCAAATTGGTTGGGCTTGCTCGTTCAAATGTAGCCGATTTTTTCTTACTGAAAACACTGATGAACTTTGATTTTTTTTATCACTGTAATCACTATCACTTTCATTTTCACTAAAACAATAAGATGTTGAAACATTTTTACATTAAATACAATAACCATCTTAATTTTTCAAAAAGACACCAGCAAATGAACAGATATAAAATAGTTATTACTTATAATATTACACTTACCATATATTACACAATTCATTTCAATACGATAACCTTGAATTATTTTCAAAAACACACTAGCAAATAAACAGATATTAAGAGTCTTATATACCCTATTAAATCATAATTCTCGAATATCTCGTTTAAAACTTATCCGATTTGAGTGCGATTTTTACAAGATTTTTCAATAATATGTATAAAATGTCGGAATGTAATTTTTTTTTTTTAGAGTCGTCAAAAAATTTTCGCATGCATTTTAAATATTTTGTATCCAAATTTTTTAACATTCCGACATTAGTCACTGTTTGTAACGTTTATATTCATGTGACCTAACTCTTGGATTAGTTGAAAATAAATTTATTAGAAAACTAAAAACTGCATATCTATGTTCCGATAATAGCTGCCATCTCGCATGATATTTCGGAAACACGGATGCACTTGCATACACTGGACTCGTTTGCGGGAGGGGGAATCGGGCACTTAGGAACCACGTTGCGATTTGCGTAAAGTACAGTGGCGTGTGTATTCTAGAGATATCTCAAATTTACTTATTTGTTATAAAGTGGGTACACTTGATTTCAATAAAAACTGGTACACTTTCTTTTAGCTATGTAAATCATTCGTTCTTTGATCGATATTAATAATCTTACAAATGTCACTTTGACGTTAATCAGTGGCGTCATTATCAAAAATGGTTCGACATCTAACAGATATTCAAAAATTTCAAATTGTTTCTAAAATTGAAGATGGTTGGTCCATAAGAAGACTTGCTGCTGAATACAATGTGAGTAAAACCACGATAATGAGTGTTAAAAAACAATGGGAAACCAACCAAACGGTATCCCGTAAAGTTGGTTCCGGTAGGCCCAGAAAAAGCAATAATCAAGAAGATGAAAATCTTATAAATTACCTAATAGAAAACCCTTTTCAGACTGCAGTAAATGCAATTTCAGAGACAAATTTCCCTGCTTCGGTATCTACTGCTTGCAGAAGAATAAAACTACAAAGCGACTTGAAGAGTTGTTCAGCGGCTAAAAAATACAAACTTTCAGAAGAAAAGAAGGAGGGTAGGCTTATTTTTGCACTCAACTATATAATCAATGATGAAAACTTCTGGGGACAAGTTGTCTTTTCTGACGAAAAGGTTCTTAAATCCTGTAACGATGGACATGTTCGCATATATAGGCCTCCTTCCACTAGATACGACGAAAAATATACTTTCGATCCACAAATATCAGGAAGGTTTTCAGTCAATGTCTGGGCTTGGATGAGCCTAAATGGGTTAGGTGTGTGTTGGAACAGTGGTGGTCATCTCAATTCCATTAAATATATTGAAATATTAGACAATATTATGTTGCCGTCAGTAATAGAGGTGTTTCCGGAAAATAATTTTATTTTCCAACAAGACAACTGCTCCATACATACGGCCCATCGTGTCAGGCAATGGTTTCTTAATAAAAACATAGAGTTGTTACCGTGGCCATCTAAAAGTCCGGATTTAAATCCAATTGAAAATGTATGGGGACTAATGGTGAAACATATAAGAAAATTAAATAACCATCCAAATAATGCCCAAGAATTGGAAGGGATAATTGAAGACGCTTGGGAGAACTTGTCGCAAGAAGTTGACCTTGCAAGAAATCTGATTTTGTCCATGCCTGCAAGACTTCAGGCAGTTTTAGACACTAATGGAGCAATGACAAAATATTAGTTAATTCTGTATTACGTGATTGAAGTTCATTTATTTTATTTTTTTATTGTATTTTTATGTTCAGTTTGCATTGTTTACATTTTTTTTAATCTCAAGTGGTGTTTTTGTGTTCTTATTTTAAAAATAGAATTATCATTATTCAGTTAGTATTTTAATTACAACCATTAGTAGAATTATCCGTAATAAATATTATTTTTTTAAACAATAATATGGCAGGCTTGAAAATGGTTTGAAAAAGTTATTTTCTAATTATTTTTTAAAATTCCATTTGAATAAAATAAAAGAGAAAGGTTTAATAAGTTTAAAAACACAAAGAAAACCGATCTCCTCCAAAAAACCCAGGTCCGGGGTAAATCACTTCTTCTCCACCCCCTCTCGACATGCCTGGCCAGCCCTATTTACAGACATATGCACACAACTAAACTATTAAGATTTTCGATTGCAAGAGTTGTACCAGTTTTTTTTTGAAATCAAGTGTACACCTAAGTAGACGTGTTATTGAAAGTGATTATTAGTGCAGTGAAAGAACAATGGGAAAAATAAAAACATATCATAAGCGTAAATACCCTAGCAGAAAACCGAAAAATCGAACATTAGCCCAAAAGAGAAAATATAAAAAGTAAGTACTAGTGAAAATTGAATTTTTTCGTAAATTAATAAAAGTAATAATTTTCTTTTATATCTGGTAATTTCTGTAGAGAGACTAATATAAATGAAAGTTTTCCCATTTTGCCGTCTCTAAATATTGATATGGAGAACGAAAGGCTCAATGAAAGGTGAATATGATAATTTTTATTTTTGATTTATTTTAAGCGCAGTAACCTCATGTACAGGGTAATCATTTTAAGTGCACCTTACTCGATTTTTCTGCTGTATTTTTAACCTAGGAAAAAACCTCAAAAATTATACTTATGTGCTTTTTTCTAAGGAATCCGAAAATTAAAAACAATTGAATGTCAAATAAAAAAGAAAACGCCGAAAAACTGAAAAATAAAAAAATTACACCCCGCATTAATATGCGGAAATGGACATATGACATTCCAAATACTGATTAAATATGCGCGTCACATACATATCTATTACTTCCGATTTGAGCGGAAATTGCCTTAATTTTTTTTATTCTAAATGATATATCCTGTATATTCAGCTCAATTTAAAAAAATTTCTTTCTGAATTCAGCAATATATGTAACATCATCATAATCTTTCATATTTCATAAAAATATTGGAGTTTAAATTTAAAATAACACAAATATATTTTTCGTATTATTTCATCGCCTTTTCCATTCTGAGTTGAATGATATGACACACATTGATAGTTCCATTTTATTGGAAAAATTTTTAAAATAATACTATGCATTAATAAGAAACGGTAAAATGGAAATTTTTTTGTAGATTAACGATTTAATTGTTTCGTTGTTTAGTTCTTTAGCTATTTTTAAACAAAGTAAATAAAATAATTTCGGTTTTTTTTTATTGTTTTTACATATTAATTGCAGGACAAGGACGCATGAAGGGTAAGGTTAGCTACTGCTTAGCTTATGAGCTTGACGCAATACAACTTTTTCGTCGGTTTATGTCGTACGAAACCTCTAGTACTCCGCCTCTGATAATTCAGCATATCCCGATCTGAAATGTTCCACTATGCCGTTCTTTAACTAGAACATCGGCCACCTTCGACATTCGCCGCGATAATTTCGGTTTGGCTGTATATATGCACCGTGGCCTGCGCGGGGTGTGGTAAAATCGAGACTATATTTCACTTGCATCTGATATAGACTCTTAAATAATTATTACTTATAATGTTGCACTTACCATATATTACACAACTCACTTCAACACGATAACCATCTTAAATTATTTTCAAAAACACACCAGCAAATAAACAGATATAAAATAATTATTACTTTTAATATTACACGTTCTCCTACAACACTGTTAAACAAATCGGTAACAAAACTGAACTATCACAGAATGTAAGTGAAAATCCACCTCGGTCGCGTGCCAACAAAGACAACAATCATCATTCTAGCTTTAATGTAAGCGGTGTAAAAGACGAAAGATGTAATATGTTAGATATTTCCCGCCCTCATGTCGCGTCCTACCCCTCACGTCCCGTCACTAAAGCGATTTTTAACACGCTTTTATTAGCTTCATCTGTATGTTTGTTTGTAACCGACTCTTTGGACTCGATTTTGACCCACTTTAAACGAACAGATTTAATTGAAACTTTGTACACTTACGAAGAACCGGTAACAATACAATAATTTGATAAGTTTATATCATTATCCTGATCAGGATCGCCAGAATTAAATAATTTCCTTTCCTCACGTATCCTCTGTGTGAGAGCAAGAGGCTTAATACTGTAAGTACATTCCGTGTTTCTCAGTTCGGTCGTTGGCCGAGCGGGCAAAGGCACAAGTCTTAGTCGACGCGAAACGACGGACTCCTCGGGCGTGAGTTCAAATCCCATGGCTGAAAAAAAATATATTTTTTTTCAGAAGTATCTGTTGGATCGTAATATGTTATAATATCAGCATCAATAAGCAATATAAATATAGTTTAAAAAAACTAAAAAACACGCTTTCATAGCACATCAAACTAAAAAGTGAAAGATAAATATAGTTTAAGAAAACTAAAAAACACGCTTTTAAAGCACATCAAACTAAAAAGTGAAAAATAATTATTAATATAAACTGAAAACAATAATGAACGAAAAATACTAGTATTATTGTGAAAAAAAGCGTGGGGCGCTTTGTGCCATATTTTTCGTATATCGAGCAACCCACGCTTTTTTCACAATAATACTAGTATTATTGTGAAAAAAAGCGTGGGGCGCTTTTTTGTGCCATATTTTTCGTATATCGAGCAACCCACGCTTTTTTCATAATAATACTAGTATTTTTCGTTCATTATTGTTTTTCAGTTTACATTAATAATTATTTTTCACTTTTTAGTTTGATGTGCTTTAAAAGCGTGTTTTTTAGTTTTTTTAAACTATATTTATTCCTACTATACCTTTGATAAAATTTAACCTTAACAATGGATTGCTATCGTATAATGAATAATGCTAAATTGTTGATTATGTTTGAGCTTTGTTTTTGTGTGACAATTCATTTCTTCGTAAAATAATTTTTTTTTTTGAAAAATGCATGAAAGCGGTGATACTGAGCTTGAAGATGTATGAAAGAAGTGAGAATCTTAAATCCCCAGGAGTTTATAAGCTAAATATTCCATGCTCAATTTTACAATCTTTTTGATTATTGCATTTCTTCTGACAAAAAATACTGGTTATCGGCCTAAAAAGTCGAGGGTTGTTTTCAAGAGAAGATATGTAAGAGTTTTTTAAAGAAGCTATGATATTCGGAATAACGGGGCGTGCGAAGAAGAAAAATTATGCAATATGAAAATAGAAGATATTAAAGATAGGTCAACATTTCTAATACTAAAATTAATATGATTACTAATCAAGAAAATGATACAATTAATTATTTAGAGATTTACAGAAAATATTTAAAGCTACGATTGGAAAATTCAGTCTTCTTACTTTTTTTGAAGCAATGCACAATAGAAAAGTCACCAATCAAGTAGTAGACAAGAATACAATAGGAAGCTGTCCCTCCACAAGGGCGGATTTAGAGTTTGTGCTGGGGGGGCGCACTAGTTTCGTATTTAATTTAAAGTGAAATAAATTTGCCACGTCACTTGAAATAACAAATTTAATTTATAATAAAACAAGCATAATTAACACTAATAAGTAATAAGTGAAGAGGTGGTGCAGGGTTGAAGAAAAAATTAAATTACAAAATCTAATCGGCAACTTTTATCATTTGTGAACCGGTTTATGAAGTTCAGATGGGCGAGGCAGCCCTGTAAATCTACCTTTGATCTTCAAAAATCGCGCAGTGCTTGAATTTTCTAAATCCACATTTTCATACCGAACATGCGTTCAGAAAAAGTTCGGCTACCTTTCTGGCGAACAACGATGCTGATGAATGATTATTTAGGCTTTATAAAACATGGGGGTTGACGATCGACTTCTCCTTGCAGAACAAAATTTTCAAAGAAAATTTTATATGAATATCCATACTTGAGTTTTAATGGATATTATGTTAGAGAAAACCATTGCGTCAAATATTCCGATCACATTTAACAATTGTTGTAATTGTAATTTCACTTTTAACTTTAATAAGACTAATTTAAAGCTATAAACAGACATAATTTTGTCAGTAAACATGTCATATTGCCGATGGTACAAAATAGCTATTTTTATTCGATTGTATTGAAAAGAAACGTTTTTGGTTTGAATATCTGGACGAAAGGATCATCTTTTTATAATAGGTATTACTTTTTGTTATGGTTACTAGGCGACTACTCTTCTAGGCCGAAAAATACTATTCGTTCTAGAACGAAATAGCTATTTATGTAACAAGTCCATAATGCAACGAATCACGAGCACGGCTATAAAGAGAACGAGGTCAATAAAGCCTTATTATGGAGAAGCCTTATGTTCGACTGCTTAAATTGGTTCATTATCGAAAAAAAATTATTTTATAAATTTTATATCTACTCTATGAGAAACGAGCGAAGTGTGCTTTTTCTATTGCTTGGTTACCAAATTGTTTATGACAGTTTTGCTAGCGTTTGGATTTGCGCGCCTAGAGGTGCGTATTCGTACGAACCACAGTTTGCGCGTACTCTTCCACTGTTTGTTAAGCCTTATAATACTAGTAAAATAGAGTTAGTTTATTTTACTAGTAGAATAAAGTGGTACTTTATGACCACAAAACTATGTCATAAACAGTACCTACTTTATAATGCAGTCGCTTATAACATAATTTGACATTTTAAATTATATCCAGATTCAGTAAATCATTGTATAACGTTTTTGATTATCATTGAAATAAAAACTAACTATTTATTGTTGGATACCTGATGAAAACGCAGCCTTAATATCAGTAATAGATGTATTTATAACAAAAATTGGTGTTTGTGATTTGTTTGTGACTTGGTACATAATACACACAAATATTCCTTATCATTTATTATTAGCCTGATTGCTTTTAGTACAGGTAATTAGATAAGTTCCGTGAGAACTAGTTTTTTATCGAGTTCCTTTCTAATTGTAATTATGTCTGTTATACGATTACTTGATTGCTAGAATAGGTATAGATTAGTTTTAATTTCTTTTAGAAAACTTGCTTCTATTATATTATACAGGGTGTCTCACCAGGAACTGCACGATCGATATAAGGAAAAGTACGCACCAGAAAATTTTGAAAATTTAGGAAGCCACTAAAGGCAGTGTGGCCAATCCAACTAAAATAATTACAAACATCTGGCACTTCCGGTTATAACGCAAGTCGATATCAATTTGCTTATTATAAATGGAACACCCTATATATTTTAGGGTTTTCGAAAAGAGCGTATCATATGCCTAAACCCAGCCGTTTCAGAGATACTTGACATTTTAAAAAATTTTGACAGGTGTAATGGTTTACAATAACTTTTATAACTTTCTTCGCGTAAAAGATACTCATTTGTTTTTTGGCACGCAGAAAGACCATAAGGTGAGCTACGCTCCACAGTTTAAAGAAATTCAATCATAGTATACCAAGTGTTCCATTTTTGACGTTACATTTTGTAACCTTCAAACGTACTCCCTTATCTACGAACGAATATCGTAGGTCTTTTACGTCCACGTTAACTCTCGGTTGGCCTCGGGCCTAGCTTCAGGGAAGTTCATTTTCACAAATGACAGTTTGTTTCGTGACAACTTAACCTATATTGTCGTTTTATTGACTTTTGTATAAAGTATTTTAAATTTGATAAATAGATTTTACAGCACTTATAGGTTAGAAATTACGTTTCATGTTTCGTTCGTATTCTGCGTGCGATAACTCTTGTTTGGCAAAACGCTAAATTAGTACGTTATTTAAATAACGTTAACGGATAACGCATACCGTATTCGTTATGGTTAATTTGCGATAACTCTCTAATATCTCCATAGACACGATGACGTTAAAACTTATATCTATTATGTTAATTCTTCTTCCGTAGGTGTTAAGGAATTCATGCTTAATAAAGTTCTAATTTTTTTTAACTAATGTGTCTTATTAGAATTAGTTAAACCTCAAATTTATTATATATAAATCTGGATTTCCGTGTCAAATTTTAAAAGAAAATTCAGGGAAATTGTAAATATCAGGAAATGCAGCAATTATAACCGCTTATACCGAGTAAAAGTTTTGCATTGAATTGATGCGAGGATATAATTTATAAAATAAAACGTAAACGAACAAGAAACAATAATACAATGAAAATTACTGCGAAATATCTTATAGACTATATGGTAATAATAATATAAAATAATACAGTCGTTAAATAACACCTAGTTAAAAAAATAATCTATTTATTTTTATGCAAGAAAGTAATAAAAAAGAACATTCTCAACCGATATATTTGAGTACAGATTTTCCTTTTATTCTTTTCTTATTTTGACTGTAATTTGCTTAACTGGAACTTTTCAATAATACCAAATAGTGAGTTTATTAGTAATTTAGAAATAATAGTAGAAAGTTCAAATAAAGATTAATTTTCAATTTTCTTTACCCCTTGTTTATTGTAATTTTTAATTGATGTGTCATGTTAAGGATACAAACAAATGTCTGTGTTAAAGGTAAACAAAATTAAATATATGAAAAATATATACACATATTTATTAAGAAAAATAAATAACTCTGAACAAATTTTCACATATAAACAGTTTTTGGCTAGGTTAGGTACTTTAATATACTATGATAAACAAATTACCACGTACAAACATTAAAAACTTACATTTAAAGTTTCTTTGAGGCTTTCCAGCCTCAATTTTCTTCTAATAAACTATACATCAACCGAAAAGGACACAAACACTTAACACAAAGCTTATAATAAGAGAAAAACGGAACAATGGCGTCTTGTTGAATCTCGTCTAATGCGCTACCATGGTTTCGCCGGTAGAGGGCCAACATTTAATTCTCAGAAACAAATTTATTAATGAGGAATAAATATTTCTTATTAGAATTAAATATTTATTTTCGCTATTAAGGTATAAACTTTAATAGTAAATATTTCTTCTATGAAATAAATATAATGATGTAATAAATGTGGCAGATACAAATATGTTATTCATGAGTAAATTTATTTCTTATAAATAATTATTTAATTACAGAAAATAAATACCAAGACAATTCCTGAAATAAATCATTTAGTTTTGTCAATTAATCCAATCTTCGAAATATGCTTTTATAACAAAATTATGACAAATATTTATTTGTCTGAATTAAATTTTATGCAGAATAATAAATATTTATTAAATTAAAAAAACTAAGGCTTCTTAGTCATTTCAAGCCAGATATTTTCCTCAGTGTAGATATT
>JANEYF010004958.1:0-76990 GCA_029963845.1 Rhamnusium bicolor
AACTTATTGGGGTGAAATATAATTTAGGCGTGAGCCACAATAGGCCTGCTGATGGCCGCAGTGGAGGGTCTACTGAGACCCACTCACAACAAACCTAACCTAACCTAACCTATACCAATACCAAAAATCCAAGGTTCTGAGAAAGCAAATGACCGAAGACCTATAAATATGTTAGTGACCATCGAAAAATTATTAGAAAGAATTGTATATGATCAGTTAATTGAATTTATTACGGATAATGGAATATTAATATTAAATCAGTCAGGCTTTCGAAAAGGACATAGTTGTGATACTGCTATACAAAATGTTTTATATGACTGGAAAAATAACTTGGATGATAATGTAATGGTAGGTGCGGTATTCTTAGATCTGCAAAGAGCCTTCGAAACTATTGATAGGAAAAAATTAATTGAAAAACTTAGAAAATATGGGATTGAGGGTATGGCTTTAAACTGGTTTATTGACTATCCGGAGAACAGAAAGCAAATTACAAAAATAAATGGTAGAATCTCCGATGAAATTAGTAATAACAGTGGCGTACCACAAGGTAGCACCTTGGGACCGTTGCTGTTCTTACTATATATTAATGACATAGTGAATGCAGTAGAAAACTGTCATATACATTTGTTCGCAGATGACACGCTAATTTATTTTAATTCCAAAGATCTTGAACATCTTATCAATACAATAAATGTAGACTTAGTGAATCTTTTAAAGTGGTTCAATTCCAACCTACTAAAATTAAATGCAAAAAAATCTAAATTTATGATACTCTGCAATAATAGAGAATATACTGAATTTAAATTAAATAGTTTTAAAGTAACCATTGGTAATGATGATATTGAAGTTGTGGAAAAAATTAAGTATCTTGGGGTTATAATAGATAGAAGTCTTTCATTTAAAGAGCATGCTTGGTATGTTATTAACAAAATATCAAGGAATGTAGGTGTTTTATCAAGAGTAGCTCCGTTTTTATCACAGTGGTCTAAAATTTGTGTATATAACACTTTAATTCTACCACATTTAACTTTTGGTGCTTCGGTTCTATACTTTATTAATAAAAATGAATTAAATAGACTACAAAAATTACAAAATAAGGCTATGCGTATCATCTTACTAGCTGCAAGAGATACGCCAATTACGAACATGTTAGCTAAGCTAAATTGGCTACCTGTTCACTCATATTTAGAATATCAAACCATGATTATAAGATAAATAATAAGATAACACCAGCATATTTAAATTGCAAGTTAGTCGTAAATAATACCATTCATAATTATAATACCAGGAAAAATATAAATCTATATGTTACTACAAAAAAATAAAACAAATACTGAAAAATCTGTCTATCACAAGGGCATTATCTCCTTTAATAGCCTACCGGAAGAAATTAAAAACAAATAAATTAAATATATTCAAATTGAGGTTAAAAGAACATCTACTGGGTGAATGCCCACATTAATAGTTTGGATCTCCAAATATTTAATGGAGTAAATTATGTGTTATTGACTCTATGTAGGTATTTGTATAATAATTATAACTGTCTGTTTTTGTGTTAATATATTTTGTGATATATTGTTGCTATTGTGTAGTTATTAACATGCTTTATTTTGCATTGGCTGGATATTTTATTGTATGTGTGTATTTATATTTGTAGCGAGATATATCTTATATTAATATAATTGAATATGTATGCAGATATTGTGTTTAACAATGTAACAATGTACAACTTGTTAAATTAGCTTGGTTAAATAAAGAGATATTAATAATAATCGAGATATACAAGACAGATATTGTTTTGTAGCCCTCGTAATACATGATTCATAATTGACTAAAAAGTGGCTGGGGCAATGGTATTCTTTTAAACTTGTAATGTCCATTGTCGACGGTAAAGACGGTTTTTTCAGCATCCTCTTCTTCCATTTCAATTTGATAAAATCCACTGGCGAGTAGTGAAGTATATGCAGTTACCAAGTTTGCTTAATTAATCGTCGATATTTGGTATTGGGTACTTGTTTTCTATAGTTTTTTCATTTAGTCTTCTATAGTCGATGACTATTCTAAATTTTTTATTTGCCACTAGCACCTGCCTTCTTCGGCACTATCCATATTGGTGAATTATAGGGTGATGTTGTTTCTTGAAGTATATTAATTTCCAACATTTTGTCAATTTGAGTTGTGTGTGTGTGTGTGAACGTGTGCGTACGTGTGCGTGTGCGTACGTGTGTGTGTGTGTGTGAGTGAACGTGTGTGTGTGTGAGAACGTGTGTGTGTGAGTGTGTGAGATCTAGTCTTCTTTAAATTTTGATGGATGATAAATCCTTCTTTAATATTCGTTTTTTCTACAGGTAACCTAGTTATCGTTTCCGTTCTCGGTGGTATAATAATTGGTTTTGTATTTAGGGTTGCCAGATATAATGTTTTTCCCATTATTAATTTATTTTTGTTAATATTTATTTGTGCTCTTAGTTCTTTTAAGAGATCTATTACCTATTAATCCTCCGAATTTTGGATTGAAATCAAATAAATAAAATGTGTGTTCTTTATGTGTTTTAAACGTTTTTGGAAATTTAATTTTTACACTTTCTTGGTGGATGGTTATACCATGTGCAGTTTGTATAGAAAAAAAGTTGATTTTATCTTATTCTTAAAATGCTTTTATGCTAATTCGGGTTTTATTAAACTTTTGGTAGATCCGGTATCGATTAAAAAGTTTGTCTTCAGATCTTCTATGTATATGTAGGGTGGTTGTGTTTTGACAATCGAATAAATTTGTATTCGGTATTTTTGTCGACGGCTCCCTGGGAAAATCTTGATTTTCAGATTCAATAGTCCAAAAACTTCTAGTATCCCACTTCTGACACCAGTTACACGTTTTGCGGTAACAACTCTGTTTTTAAAAACTATTTCCAAACTTTACAATAAAAGAATTAAAGTATAATAGTAAAACAGAGGACTTTATTAGATGAACGACAATAAATTAATACAATATGCATATTAAAGGTATAAATTTATATGGTTATCTCCACATAGTGGGATGTGCCAATATCATATTTTTTAAGATTAAGGAGAATCTTATACATAACTTACGCTTTTATAATAGTTCTTAAATTACTGTTTCACAGCTCTTTGTGAAAGCATTAACAGCAATTTTTTCTTAACTTTTCCAAAAATTTTCTAGCATTTTCATCGCCCTCAAGTAATTGTGAAATCTGTTAATAACTCAGCAATGGATTTACCAAATTGGTCAACTGATTTTCCACTCTTTTTAAATATGATTAGGATTTTTTGCGATAGTGATTTTTCAAATCGATAATTAATTCCGAGTTTGAAGCATAAGATTTATTAAGCCTAATTTTTGCATTTTCAGTCAAACTTCATTAAAATATAAGTTGCCAACAAGCTTTTACCACGGGACTCTAACATAGAATTGTATAGCTCAAAAGCATCGATAAGTTGCTTGGTTACAGTTTTTGTACCGTTCATAACTGGCAGCAAACTTTAAATCAAATTTTTCTGACATTTTTCCTTAGGTATTTCAACAATCTAAACCTGATAAATCTAAGTTTAATGATATTTAGCTGTTTGTAAACATTTTTCGATTTCAGATTGCTCGGTAAGCAATGACTGTAACTGTTCATTCAAAATAAATTTAATAATATTTAAATATTTATTAATAGCCTTAATATAACCCTTAATTTCATCACTAAACTTAACATCTACATCTGGTTTATTATACTAATCGTTTAAACTTTTATAATTATCCTTAAACTTACAGTTCGTTACTTTACTGTCTTTCCGTCTCGCAACACTGCTTTTTTAAAATTGTGATGAAAAATCGTTAGCTCTACTAAGAAATATCTCGATTCCTTTACAATTCAAATCATTCTAGCAATTTCCTGATTATGCCGTGTGATATATTAGCAAATTATAGGCAAATTACAATTTTGACTAATTTCGCAAAAGTCTAATAGTAGGAGAGCCAGTGACATTTTTCGGTGATGATTTAGTTAAGGCCTATTCTTTGAGAGAATATTGAGAGGGGCATAACTAAGTGTCATCCGCGAGGATTAACCCGGATTCCAGTCATAAGGGGGTGGCAGAACGCCCCCAACGTGTAAAAAAAACTGCATCTTTTTATTATTTAGTTAAGGCTGAAATTTTCTCCAGTAGTCCTCTGATAGCTCACAATCATCGATATAATATTTGCAGAACGATTGGCCAGTCATAAGGGGGTGGCAGATCACCCCCAACATGTCGTGTGAACGATGAACTTTTTATTATTTAGTTAAGCTTCATCTTTTAGTATGTTGTTGTGACAACTATTTCAAGTGTAAATGCCAATTTGCAGAACAAAATGACGGCATTAACACCCTGGCAGAACGATTTGAATATGTAAAATTTTTTTTACTTTCAACCGCATATATCTTTGGAAATATGCAACATACGAGAAAGTTGTATCATTATTTTTTATGGGAAATTTAATTCTCTACAAAAAAGATCTTTTGACATTTTCGTGTATCTCCTTTAGTTTCTGAGATACACTGAAAATTAAAAAAAATTGCAAAAATTTTTTACGTTCAGACGCAAATATCTTTGGAACTATGCTAGATGCGAGAATACGACTTGAAACACTTCTTGTAGGAAATTTAATTCTCTATAAAAATAGTCTCTTGACATTTTCGTGTATCTCCTTGAGTCTCTGAGATATACTGAAAATAAAGAATTTTCTTTCCATTGCCGACAAACCGTTGGAGACGTACTAATTAATATTTCCCTAAAACCATGTTTTTTTATTCCTACAAGTTCAGAAACGTCGAAAAATGTCATTTTTAGAAATAGTGAAATTGAGCCCTATACCATTATACATTTTTCAACGCAGTCATGCGATGAAATGTTAAGGACAAGTCACCTTAGCCAAATTCTTTCCGATTATTTTTTGAATCATTCAATTTTTTATATATTTCTGTACCCATTGAAAGAAAGTTCAATGATTTTTTTTTCAGATGCTTCTGTTGTTGCGTTCTCGAACTCGAAAAAATTTTTTTCGTTGCAATTGTGTTATCTCATTTTCATAATGATACTGATTTCAGAAAAATATAATCAGTGCCTATTGAGAACCCCAAAATATGATGAATATTATTGTAATTGTATTACTATAATAATTAAAAAAACCCGATTGCCATAAAAAAAATTATGAAAATTTTTTGAAAAAAATCGAAATTATTGAAGTGCCACGATCTCGATAGATAAAAAACATTGTAAATGTATGTTGAATCATTAATATCTTTTTTTGATCATATCAAAAATGTTCCAAAAAAGGAAATCACGAAATAAATAAAAAATATCTAAAAAAACATCGTAATTTCAACGCATAATAATTTTTATTATTTCAAATAAATGTTGTACAACTAAGCAAATTTTTTGGATAATAACGAATTCGTGATTATTTTTTTTGAATTTTTATTTGAATAACATACGATAGTAAATATAAAACAAAAAGTATGAGTCACAGGTCAAAATTTTAGGGATACATAATCCCCAACAGACAGTCCCTTTGACTATTGTATGCCGTTGATGACGTAGATACAGCCATGAACACAGTTCCCCCTGTCCACTTACAACTCATATATATCTTATATATAGTATTATACTATAGTATAGATATAGAGTATTGAGATGGTGTGGTCATACGGATGTTTCATATTTGAAAAGTTTGGCTGGAGTAACGAAATCAAGGCGTGCATACAGGGTATTCAAATAGTTCTGCCAGGGTGTTAAAACCGCCATTTTGTTCTGTCAATTGGCGTTTACACTTGAAACTTGAAATAACTGCGATAATAACTATCTTGAGCACCAGAATGTCCTTCCTCACGAATGTTCTATTCATGAGGAAAATTCCTTATTTTCAGTATATCTCAGAAACTAAAGGAGATACGCGAAAACGTTAAGAGACTATTTTTGTAGAGAATTAAATTCCCTACAAAAAGTGTTTCAAGTCATATTCTCGCATCTAGCATAGTACCAAAGATATTTGCGTCTGAACGTAAACAGTTTTTGAACATTTTTTTTATTTTCAGTATATCTCAGAAACTAAAGGAGATACACAAAAATATCAAAAGACCTTTTTTGTAGAGAATTAAATTTCCCATAAAAAACAATAATACAACTTTTTCGTATGTTGCATAGTTCCAAAGATATATGCGGCTGAAAGTAAATAATTTTTACAAATTCAAATCGTTCTGCCAGGGTGTTAATGCCGCCATTTTGTTCTGCAAATTGGCATTTACACTTGAAATAGTTGTCACAACAACATACTAAAAGATGAAGCTTAACTAAATAATAAAAAGTTCATCGTTCACACGACATGTTGGGGGGTGATCTGCCACCCCCTTATGACTGGCCAATCGTTCTGCAAATATTATATTGATGATTGTGAGCTATCAGAGGACTACTGGAGAAAATTTCAGCCTTAACTAAATAATAAAAAGATGCAGTTTTTTTTACACGTTGGGGGTGTTCTGCCACCCCCTTATGACTGGAATCCGGGTTAATCCTCGCGGAGGACACTTAGTTATGCCCCTCTCAACATCCTCTCAAAAAATAGGCCTTAACTAAATCATCACCGAAAAATGTCACTGGCTCTTAGACTATAAGACGCAATCGCATTTACTCGTCTGAAAAAAATTCTCTTTTCAATACATTAGCATGGTTTCATGGAGAAACGATCGACCACAACTAATTTAGTTGTATGTAAGCAAACTGTATCCGCAACCATTGATGAACAGGGACAGGTAAATATGCCATCGATCATATTAATCACTCTACGGATCGAGCCAACCCACTAGATACATGAATAGTGGTATGCCCCGTTTAGGGTTGCCTGCCTAAATGCGAACAGAAGTTAACAATTGCATCAGGGAGTTTGCTGGGAGGAGATACGAGACAGCCGATTTCACGAGTCTGAACCTAGCATTGCTAATATGTCAACATTTTTGTCTACACAATAGCCCTTATCAACTATCGGTTACCAGCGGTTGTCACCAATCGTAACTCTATTTAACATGTTTTTTGTTTTAGCTACTGTAAACTGTGTATACCGGAAGCAACATGAAGGAACGGGAATGGTCACCTTTCATGAATAAATTTGAAACAGAAACAAAAGAAAATTAATATATTTTTCTATTATCTCGACCAAAGTATATGAAAGATATATTTTAGGTTACAAAAGGCGCGGATGTAAACAAATTTGTATGAAACTTAAATAATCATGTCAGTTCATTGAAATTCATTGAGAACACAATAAGATGCATTTTTCTCGAAGCAATTTATATTCCGATCAGTGTTGACTACTCAAAGAAAGATAATTCCATACCTTATTGTCCAAATAATACAGCCTTATTAAATTGGTGTTAAACTTTGAGAAGTATTAGAGATGCCGTTATTGCTACGTTTATTTATTCTGCACCTGTAAACTGACAATCTGATATTAAAACTCGTACAACAAATGTGGAATATAAAGCGTAATGTCAACACATAGGGTTCCGGAAGAATGTGAATAAGGAATCAGATATATAGTATACTTTTTCATTTCAGACATTCAGCTGAACCATAGTCAAATTAGAGAGAATTTAATCTAATACCGCTAGTCGTGTATCTAGCGGGTTGGGTCGATCTGTATAACATCAAAACTGTTAGATTCTGGGCTCTCAAGTAACCCAATGAATTTCATTTCCCAGTTATATAATAGATTACAATCCGGCATATAATAGTTTAAAGTCGGAGTCCCATACGAGACATCACAGTAATTTAAGAAGATTCAACAAGTTTGTTGCAATAGTATTATTTTTGTTACTTGTTATACTGTTTGCGTTATTCAAAATTCAACTTTATCAAGAGTAGAGAAATTGTTAAATTGTATGAAAATAAAAGTTTATTTTTGTAACTTGAAGGAACATCAAATTGTTACTGGTCATAACAATTTGAAATGGCAAATGAAACAATTATTGATGAATGAATATTTATTCACTATTACATATAAATTACATTTACTTTATTTAGATATACATACACCAACACAGTAAGTATGTCACATATTCTGAATAAATTTAATCTTTTTTCTTTGGCACATAAGATAAAACAATTACCGATTTGGGCGATATAGGAACAGCTGTGGCATCCTTTTTAGCACTAAAAAAAAAAAAAGAATCTAGGGAGATGTTCCGTGTATATCCTAAAATGTGTATTATTCATTTTTAAATTTGTTCTATATTTGCCACTTAGAGGGTGACAACACACAATACTGCGCTGTTTTGTTGAACAGGCGTTAAAAGGAACGCAAATAATGACGTGATGGATTATGTCCTCTTCACCTGTAGTGAGAATCACGTCATCAATACTCCACATAAGAAATTTACACATACATTATTTGCTTTCCTTAAACATCTGTTTGACTTGATTCAGCGCTCGCTGTATATATTCACGTTTCATCACACTCAGTTAAATATTATAATATATAGTTATCAAAATAGTGTTAGTGTCAGCCTCGTAGTAATATAACACATAACGGGTCGAATCCAACATATTCTGGCTTTTCAAGCCTTTCAAATTTCATTACATTAGAGTGCCTTGTATAAAAATGAGACATTTTAGTGTTTTGATAAAATAATTATAGCAATTTCAAGGCCATATACAGCAAACAGAAGAGTCAGCTCATAATAATTCATGTATATCAATGTACACCCTGGATTCAGCAATCAAGTGAGGCTTTACAATAAAGGTAACATGTTCTTCCCACAACTGAACTTCTATAAAACAGAAGATTATTTACCCAGTGCGTTGGTAACTGTTTATAGTTCAAACATAAAACAATAAACATGGCTAGATAAAGCAAAATGGTGGCTCCATATCACCTATTATGTCATCCAGCTTCGCTACGCAGCAATGTTTGAGGACTACAGGCTTAACTCAGCATTTCAATGGGATTTTCCCAATCAAAACATTTTAAACTGTAACTCTATTCCTATCAATACGCAAAATGTAAGTTTGGTGGCACTGCTTTTGCAATTACTATTTGCATGGGTTTCAATCTCAAGCACAGTCCTTGTTTTAAAGTATAGAAACACCACTTTTTTCTATAAGCAGGATGACGGAGGCTGGATAGCTACAGCGAAGAAAGTTTATTCCCAGGGATCAGTGGTTGCTGAGTTTTTATTTAAAACTTAAACTGTTTGCATAAAAATCAAATTAGGCTTTTACATAAATACTATACGGGGTGGCCATTATCTATCTCCTTACATAGCCAACTTTTTTATTTGCAGAGTTACAGAGTCGGTTAAATTAGCAAAATTGGGCAGAATTATAAGAGTAATTGATTGCCATAATGAGAATTTTGGTATGTTTTCAGGTTGCTGAATTATACTGAAAAAACTGAAAATGGTGGATTTTTTTAATGTTAAATAACTTCAAAATCGTTAATCTTAGGAAATCCGTGAACATTGTTAGCAACAGGTATTTTTACATAGAGTTCAATAAACCTATTGCCAATTCCATGGCTGACACGATTTCAGAGATATAACATAAACTTGCATTTTTTTATATGGAAACCACAATCGGCTATGGGCTTATAAAAAAGATATAAACATTTGTATGTCTATTTAAAAAAATATTCTATGATAAAAGTGACTTTAAAAGGCCAAAATTTTGAAAAGAGCAGATATTGAAAAATTTTTGATAGAGGCCCCCTGACAATGAGCAATTTATGTCAAAGGTAGGTGTTTATTACGATGTTCTTGCTTTTATGTATTTAATTGTTTGGGTTTTTTAGGTTACATTAATACTGGGAGTTTGCGGTGCCTGCCGTTGCAGTAAACCTACTAAAGCGTCGAGGATATAAAACATAAAGGACAATATCTATATATATCCATATCAGATACCAAGACAAATAAATCAAGAAGTTTCACAGTTTTAAAAGAAGGATTTTCGGTAAACCCACTTCATTTAATTCAGAAATGTGCCTTTAAGATCACAAAATGTGTCACAAACTTTTTTTTGTAAATTTTCAAAGGGGAAAGTCCAATGAGTTGGATTAAATAAGCTTTAAAAAATTCCAAGAATTGTAGCTAATTATTTGCAGTTGCCAGATATTGGCCATAGCATGGCTGGGGGTGACATTACCACCCTTAAACATCACCGTGGATGGAAATGATCCATTGTGGCGGAGGGTTATTTGAAAGATTCAATCTCAAACAAGATTGTTATTGTACAGAGAAAAATGTGTGCAGCAGAGCAGTTTTCTTTGTGAAAAATCAAATATGATGACAATAAATGTTAACGTAAATATAAATAAATAAATGTTAGTAAATTCTTTGTTTTATTAATTTTCCCCATAATAAAGACAATAATAAACTGCTTGGAATTTTTTTTTATATTAAAACTACTTTTTAAGTGATTTATGGGCCATTTTATACCTTTAAAATCTCATCAATAAAAACAACAAATTTTTGGTTGAATAAAGATGTAGCTCTACCACAAGGGTGGTGTAGAAATGTGCTCCAACTTCAAAAGGTTCCATAGAGCAAAAAAGGTTAAAACAATGCAAAAAAAAGTTCCAGAAGCATAGGTTTTATCAAAAATTTTGCTTTATTATTTGTCATGTTTATTACGATCGTAAATTCACGTTTCATCACCAAAATAATATGAAATCCATTGCATTTATTATCTCTAATGATAGAAACTTTTTTTGTAGCAAATTTTAAGTATAAGAAATATTTTCTGTAATTATAAAATTTTTTGTGGTGCCAACGGTTTCTGAGAAAAAACGCCGAAAACTATGACATGGTGCATTTGAGATGGTTTTTGGGGGTGAAGCGATCACTTTCTAATTTGAAACTTTTTTATTTTGAAAACTATCCACTTAACATGTGTAATCCCCAAGCGGCAAAACTTATAATTTTTTTTCCTAATTATGTTAATATTAATAGACTACAAATCTTCAGTTTTGTTAATTTAACCAAAACAAGACTGTCACAAAATTACAAATACTGACGCAGGAAAATTTTATTAATGCAATAATTTTAGGACCATAAATGTAACTACATTAATGATATTATATAAGATATTACTTACTTCACATCCATAAAATCAGTTTCATTAAAATTCTTACTGTAAAGTTGAATAGTTACTTCTGGTAACATGGACAGCACTGGAATTTCCTTCGGGAAATTTACTATTACTTTTTCATTTTGAGTATTCAAAGCAACCAAAATTCCTGGATTTCCTGATGTTACTCTAATAAAAAATAAATAATAAATAAAAAATATCATACACTTATAATGCATATTCATTCTAGAAATTAGATGAAAGTACTGATTGTATGATTCTGGATTCTAACTCGGGAAATAAGTAATAGATATGATTCATTGGCATACAGAATAAGGTGTGGATATATGTAACATACGATACACTCCTAATTCAGTTATATTGCATCGAAGGCATTGTTATTCTAACTTTCTTCTGTATTTTTATTCGAGTCTTCAGTCAGTTGATATTATGCGTAATTTGGACAGAAACATATATATAAATATACATATACAGTAAGGTGGAGCAAAAAATTTAAATATTTGATTTTGGAACTTCGGGAAAAGTTATGGCACTTCCAGCAAGAGATAAATAAAAACCAAAAAATCCCTTCTTGCGCCCCAAATCCCCTCAAAATTTGAAAAAAAAAAAATAATAATAAAATGGCGTTAAAACTTCAGGAAAATATTTTCTATAAACTCCTATATGCTACCTTAAACATTTGAAAATTATAACACAACTGCTTCTCGCCCCCAGCCCACTGAAATACATTAATCAAGCCATTCCAGGATAAATCATAGAACATACAAAAATTATAAATTATATCCTTCTCGCGCCTCAATGCGTTTAAATTTCTTTTCAAATATAAGCTGTTTGAGAGCAGCATATTTCAATCCAACTACAATAGTAACTTAGAATAGCAATAGTTTCTCCTACCTTTCAAAGCCAGTACATATATACAGGGTGATTTTTTTTGGGCGTCTATTAGAGGTATATCGAGAAAGAAAAATGATATCGATCTGAAAATTTGGCTATAGGCCTAACGGCGTAGGATCCATTTAACGAAAATATTTTCAAAATGGTGGCATTTCCGGTTATACCGGAAGTTGACCCCAACTTTGTTATTTTAAATGGAATGCCCCGATTTTTAATTTTTTTTAGATTCTGCAGTTAATTCAAAGAACATTTCGTTAAAGGTTTCCTATAGCTAAAATTAATATTTCCGGAGATATTAATTTTTTTCCTAAAATTTTGACAGAAAAGTTGTATAACATAAAAATTATTATCTCAGTAACAATAATTGATAACATGTTGATCTTTCTATGAGGGTAAGACAAGGTATTGGAGTTACTCATCACGTAAGAATATTATCGAAATATCCACTAAAAAGTTTCTAAAATTATTGACATATGTCGACCACACAAAGACAGCAAAAACTAATTTTTTTTAAATGGCACCATACCTAACTAAATACACCATTCGATAGAGAAAAAAAATGCGCATCTAACCATGTATCATGTTCCTATACTCAAAATGTATGGTACTTTAGATATTTGCGATTTTCTAATTTTATCAATGAAATGAAAAAAATGAAAATTGTATAATTTATTAATAATAAAAATTTTATAACGAAACATTAATTATACTGTTCAATATGTTCTCCATTAACCTCTAAACATTTTAGAATCCTATTATTTACTGAGTGTGTAGTAGCACTGCGAATTTCATTTGGGTCCAAACCTTCAAATGCTCTTTGAACTCTGTCCAACAGTTCCTCTCGGTTAGTTACCGGGGTTCGATAGACCTCACTCTTTATACGGCCCCACAGGTAGAAATCCATTGGGGTCAAGTCAGGAGACCTGGCAGGCCAAATCCATGGACCCAAACGCCTTATCCACCTGTCATCGAACATTTGATCCAATTCGTTACTAACTGGTCTGGAACAATGACTTGGAGCTCCATCGAGTTGGTACCAGCATGAAAAGTATTGATTAACAGGTAAATTTTCTAAAAAGTTCGTTACGACAGTTCTTAAAATTTCTAAATATCTTGTTCCATTCAAATTTTCGTCGTAAATGTGGTAACACAATTTATTGCCCATTAACAAACAAAACACATTAAAACTAAATTTATACTGAAAATTCCTCGGTCGTATAACATGAGGATTTTGATTGAGCCAAAAAATGCGAATTTCTGCGATTGAAAATACCTTCTTTTGAAAATTTTGCCTCATCAGTCCAAATAATTTTTTCTAAAAATTGAGGGTCTTCTTGCGTTCGGATTAATATCATTTCGCAAAATTCTGTTCTTCGCTGTGGATCTTCAGGATAAAGTTCTTGCACAGTAGTAAATTTAAAATTATGGAATTTATGATTCACTAAAATCTTCCGAATGGAACTGTAGGAAATGTCCAAATCCGCTACCGCTGAACGAATCGAATGATTGGGATTTGCATAGAAATAGGCCATGACGTTAATTTCATTATTTTCATTTGATGTTATAGGTCTGGCTAGTGTTCTTTCTGCGTGTCGACTGCCAAATCTAACAAAATTGCTTTGCAATCTTCTAAACTTTTGTGGATTCATTGATGGTAAATCAGGATACGTTTCATTAAATTGTCTGCATGTTCTGCTAATTATTTTGTCACACTTTCCATGAATGTTAAATAAATTCAAAATATCCGAGTGTGAGTAATTGTTTGCCATTTTCCCCACAGTAAATAAGTACAACACAAACTACGTGTAATGAAATACAATAACATAAATTACCTATCTGTCACATTTTTTGTATTTTGTTTTGTCAACACTCAAAGCCTACTCTTTAGAAGACGGCACTCTTCGAGATACTCTTCAATTTTCATTAATAACACCGAAAATCGCAAATATCTAAAGAACCATACATTTTGGGTATAGGAACATGATACATGGTTAGATGCGCATTTTTTTCTGTATCGAATGGTGCATTTAGTTAGGTATGGTGCCATTTAAAAAAAATGAGTTTTTTGCTGTCTTTGTGTGGTCGACATATGTCAATAATTTTAGAAACTTTTTAGTGGATATTTCGATAATATTCTTACGTGATGAGTAACTCCAATACCTTGTCTTACCCTCATAGAAAGATCAACATGTTATCAATTATTGTTACTGAGATATTAATTTTTATGTTATACAACTTTTCTGTCAAAATTTTAGGAAAAAAATTAATATCCCCGGAAATATTAATTTTAGCTATAGGAAACCTTTAACGAAATGTTCTTTGAATTAACTGCAGAATCTAAAAAAAAATTGAAAATCGGGGCATTCCATTTAAAATAACAAAGTTGGGGTCAACTTCCGGTATAACCGGAAATGCCACCATTTTGAAAATATTTTCGTTAAATAGATCCTACGCCGTTAGGCCTATAGCCAAATTTTCAGATCGATATCATTTTTCTTTCTCGATATACCTCTAATAGACGCCCAAAAAAATCACCCTGTATATGAGGGGTATTAAACACAAATAGTGGCCTATTTCAAAGTATTTGTTTCATTTCAGTTAGTCATTATCAAGGTATTAAGAATAGTGCAAGCTAGACTAAATTTATTTTATTCAATATTTAAGAGGAGGGTCGATTTAAATTTGATGCTAGATGGAGATATTTGTCATTTTTTCATGCAGGATAATTTAAATAATTTATTAAAAACACGATGTATATTTAACAAGGACAATGTAAGGAATCTGACGACCTATTTTTTTGCTACGAAAATTTACTTAAATTTTAAAATATCAATTATTTTCTGTGGAGTACAAAATGCTCCTTGTACGGTTACAAGAAAACACTTAGAGAAAAAAACGCATTCATCAGGTAAATTGAAGTGTTATTAGTGTATGGTAAAATTTTGAAGTGGCTAAATTTTCAATTAATTAAGCTATCCTGCATCAAATTTTCTATCAAAACTGGAATGGATTGGCTGCAATTCCCAATGTATAAATAGGGAAACAGTCTGAAAAGAACTAAATGATTTTAATTCAGGTATTCCCTGACAGATGGAAAAATGTATGAGCTTGAATACAGTCACTAGATAAAGGGAGTAGTACTGCCATACATTAGGTCCATTTTGAAAACTGAATCCGAATCATTAGTATATCGCTGCTAAAAAACTAAATAATCAGTATTCGTTTTCATATAATTCGTATAATTTTGTTCTACACCTGTTTTAATTTGTGAATTTATAAGCATTTGGTTATTTAATTGTGTTACTCTCTTTTATCCAGCAATTTCTCACATACACTGCACTACGCATGTCTAAAAGTATGTAAATAGTTACTGATTGTTTTGTCGTGAATTCAAAAGTACTGTTCTCTTCTATTAATGCAACATAAATAAAGAGATGAAAGATATTTAGAATGCTCTAACTAAAATAAAGGGACATACTATGATAAATTCTCATGGTGAAATTTATAAAAATAATTTCAATTCTTTTATATTTTTTCTCTATATTTTTAGTTAAGTAATTTTTTTGTAGGATGTGTATACTAACTTTGACTTAAATTTTCTAATAAAAAAAAAGGTGTTATTATTTTTTCCGAATAATAAAATATTTGTATAAATAAACTATAACGTTGTTCTGATAAAATAAAATGTAAAATTTGTGTCCTTAAAAAATCTTTTAGAGATTAAAATTGTCGGAAACAAGACAATAGGCTAAAATAAAAACACTACCTTGCCTAAGTTTCGTTTTAATATACTTAAACTTCTTCAGAGGGCTCAACAGCTAATGTTAGCATCATAAATTGGCTATTGAGCCCTGAAGAAGTATAGGCATATTAAACGAGACATTGTCAAGGTAGTGTATTTATTTTAATCTATTTTCCTGTTTCCAACAATTTTAATCTGTAGAAACTGCAATTTTACTTATTTTTTTTACATGCATATGCACCTATATTTTTTACTGAAAACAGTATAAAAATAACAGAATTTTCTTATCAAAACACACCAATAATTACCTATCATTAAAGTTTTTCTAAGGACACTATCAGGAGTATCGGGATATTTTATCTTTATTTTCCGGTATAATTTTTTATTAGCTCAATGAGTAAATGAAAATAAGATACAAAGAGTACACTGTTTAAGTTCATTCAACTAAAAATTGCACAATTTTGTGCTTGGAAAGAATATTTTGATCTCTTATTAAATATGAAATAAAAAAAAAACAGATTTTGGCATTTAAGAAGGAGATATCAATCAAATTATTTAGAAAAATAACCTAGGTATGCATAATTTTTTTCAATTAGAAAGTAAAGCATATTCCATAATTCTATTTATCAGTTAATAATCATGAAAATCGTAGTCTAGTCATCAGAACATCGATACGTGGGTGAATTTTGAAAAATGCACAAAAAAAAATTTTGCATTTTAAAAAACCGGTTCCCTATCACGTATATGATCCTCGCAAAAATGCAAGTTTAGACACATCTGGCACCTCCTAAGTTTCGAGGAAATTGTCTGGTAAAATAACCACCACACCAAAAATCAGTTGTGCCAAAATGACGTAATTTCACTGTTTTTTTTTTTATTAAAAATTGGCCCACGCATCGTTGTTCTGATGACGGGCTTCCAGACTACGATTTTCATGATTATCAGCTGACGTCATTTCAAAAAAAATGTTGTTCACTCCAAAACACGTAGGGAAAATGTTGACTGGCTCTTAGACTAATAATTCGCTAGTGCTTGTTGCATAAGATTCAGAGGTAATGGGTAATGGAAGAGCCATCGAGCGTTGTAAAAGCAGAGTAATACAAAAAAATTGGGTAAAAAAATTATAATACATGTATTCATGCGGCGACTGATTTCAATTTATATTTTTATAAATCTTATAAAAGGGAAAAAATTAACAATCTGCAGTAGTAAAAAGTCAAAGAAGATCCCAGTGATTGAGCATGATTTTTTTACATGATTAACAAACATAAAAAAAAATGGTAATGGGATGTCACTGGGATCTTAGATTTTTCACAACTATAGTATCAAGATTAAAAGAAATATACAGTTGCTGAAATGTTTTCTTTAATTTATTGTTTATTTTGTTACGTGATATTGAATAACGAACAGGTTACCAATTTGGCAATAAATTAATTACTCGAACTAGGTTGGTAGATCAACACAAAGCATAGTTCCACTTCTTTAAAAAAAACACAAGCAATATTAAATTCAAACAATGAAATTAGGGTCTTGCTTTGGGGAAAAGAAAATTAAATTAAGGGGTCAGTCGCGAATACTCCACAATACAGAAAAGTCATGTTACTGTTGCAATTGGATTGAAACATGTTACCATAATACAGCTTATACTGGAAAAGAAATTTAAACGGGTTGGGGCGTGAGAAAGATATCTTACGATTTTTACGTTTGTTGTATGAATTATCTTGGAATGGCTTGACTAAAATATTCCGAATTGGTTAGGACGCAGGGAGTTATATAATTTTTAATGTAGTATATAGAAGCCATAGAAAATATTTTCCTGAAGTTCCAAGACCAAATCAGAATTTGAAGGGAGTTGGGATGTGAGAAGGAATTTTTTGGTTTTTTTAATCTTTTGCTGGGCGCATTATGGATTTCCACAACTTTACCTAAAGTTCCGAAATGAAAATCAAATATTTACATTTCTTGTCTCATTTTGTGGTGGCTCTATAGCTAATGGCCGATTGCAAAAAAAAAATTATACAGTGCTTCAAAACTATGTAGCCAAACTGTTACGGTAAATAGAGGAACTTAGTATGAAACGAAAACTCCTGTAAACTTTTTGGGAATAATACATATTAAAGGAGTTACATCCTTTCAGATGGAGGAAAAAAAATATTGTTTGTGCTTTAACTCAGAAACCATAACAGATACATACTTCAAAATTTAGATATTACCCTCTGTTCAGGATCTTAACAGTATCCTATATTTATTTTTTAAGTGTTCAGGGTTGGTGCGCGTGAGATTTAGGTTTCGTTTATTAATAAATATTTTTGAATTAGTCAATTGTATTTAAAATTTGATTTTAAAATATGATTTTCCAATCATTTTTACAAAACACCTTTCATATTTTGAAAGATTTCACTGTTCTTGAGAATATCAACTTCAACTTCAGTCAAAAAGCTGATTGCATTGTCTGCTTCTCTAATGAGTGTAAGATATCTCGGTTATGTTTGAGGATATGAAGAAATTTTCAAAGGGTAACCCCTCTTCTTTTCCCGAGGTCTATAAGACGAAAATTTGGTGGTGTACAGTATTTTTCGATATAATTTCAAAAAAAAAAAAAAATTGTTTTTGAATACTCTGTATAATCCTCCGAGTACTTTACTACATAGTCTAATTGAGCAACTAATTTGTGAATAACTTAAGACACCCTATCTTAAAACTGTAATCCAATTTTTGTATGGCAATGAAAATCGCATTTTTGGCACAAACCCGGAAAATATTAGAATTTCGAAAAAACGTTTCACAACATCCAAGAGCAATCCAGAAATTAAATGAAGTTAGTATAGGTTGGACAAAATTGGGATGTCCTGTATACTCCACCATCACTCCACCTTCGTCTTATAGACCTCCGAAAAATAGGAGGGGTTACCCACTAAAAAAAAAAAAGCTTAACGATTCCAAAATGAATAAAGATTATTTGAGAGCAGCTTACTAGGCATTTTCCATTTTATTAAAATTTTGATCCCCCATCTATGGAGGGATGTATCTCTTTAATGAAGCGTTTCCGCACATACCTCTATAAGACACTTTTTTTCTTATTTTGAGATCCTGAAATCAGATTTTAAGTTTGTCCAGTTAATCCTGAAACATGTTGTATAAACAGGGAATTTTTTAGCATATCATTTAATTTTCTCTATTTGAATTCAATGTTTAGTTTTTATTTTGAAATTGGTATTAGAGAATGCATTTCATGTTTGTAGAATAACTGTTTTCACCGTTTCTAGGGTGGAATATTGAAACTAGAAAACTTCGTAACGTTTCACCAGAAATACATAAATAAAATTTCTTCCAGATGAAAGAGTACATCCTCGGCAACTGATGCAATATGGCAGTCTGGTCTTGCTCATTAGACTCAACTTTGAAATTGTTGACGTCTCGACAAGTCTCGTGCGTGTAGGTCGTAAGCCACTCGTTAATTAGTCCAAGTATAGGTAGTGTATTATTTAACGTTCTTGGAATACACATTCCATAAACTTATGATTTGGGTCCTACATATGACTTAAATGCAATGTCACCCCACTATTCTACAAAGTTCTGCGGTAGGAGGAACACCACGTTTGCTTGGATGTGGATGTTATCTATTACCCCCACCACTCCATGCACACAGATTGATATTTACTGGAGAGAGTACTTGCATCCAAATCGTAAATTTTTCGAACATGTATATGTATATACATATACATATAAATTTTATGTATACTTCATATCACAAATGTTGGCATTCACATCATCTGTTTGTGAATTATTGAAATGGAAATAAAATCTTTTCTATATTTTTTTTTATTAAAAACTACTTACTGTCTTCTGCAAACATTTTACAACTGTTTCGAACCCTCTTTTCATTGATAAACTAATGCGTACCATTCTGTGTGATGTGATTTAGAAATTTAAAACTGATGACATAAATGCCAATATTCGTGGTATGAAGTTTAGCACATGTAATGAGTAAAAAAATATGGTTTCTTGAAGTTCTTAAAAATCACATATAAATACTTATTTATGGATTTACATACCTTTGTCTGTTCCAAACAGAAATGCATAAAACATAATTATTAAAATTTAAAAATATAGACAATATCTATTGCCCTTCGACCATTAAAGACTAGACCAAGTTTGCCATATACTTAATAGAGGCAATAACTGAAGCCAACAAAAACACTGATCAACATAGAAGAGGAAAGGATATTCTTATGGCATCACTGGCGTACAATCTTAGAAAGGTTCAATTTCAAATTAAATGAGACATTTTCTTACAAAACCATTTATTTTCAACATTAATTATAAAATGTTTTTGTAGAGAAAAGTTGATATTTACTGAGATTATGTTAAAAGAGTTGTCACGTGGTTTATAATCCTGAAGTGTTTTAAATTTGATTTTAACATAATGAATGCATGCATAAACTATAAGATCATATAAAAGTAACATTTTAATCAAGAAAACGAAACGGCAAAATTAACTGGGAAAATTTGAGGTTGAATGGCAATGTTTTGCCAAAAGTGTAAAGAAAAAATTAAAGATTTGAGGGTTTTACTGCATCTACTTGGATAAAGTGCACAAAGAGTGTTCAGCTGCATCAGAGGTAAAATGTATGCCTTTAAAACTTAGATCATACAATTTATGTTGTGAATGTTCACCAAAAATTACTGATGCATCCATAGTATACAAACTTATCTTGGTCTTGAGAGATGAGTAAAGAATATAAGGAAATGGTGAAGCTTAAAAATATTGTAATGAAGACAAAAGGTGCAAATAAGTGAGTAAAATTATGAGAACGCATTGATAAACAAAGACATAGTATAAAAAACTATATTAAAATTTAACAAATATGCACCCATAGCAGCAATATATAAAACATTAAGACCCAACAATATCGTTACGTCAATGGACTATGTTAGACTAATTCCAAAATGTGCCCATCACTACTAATACTAAATCTTAAATTAAATAGCCACGTTAGTCTGGATTTATATAAACGGAACTAAAATTATACAAGAAGGACCAGGAACATTCAAAAAAGTTCAAGACCATACAAAGATGAATCCACAGTTTGAGGTGCTTGTGAAGATAGCAAACAAGTAACAATATAAATACTATCGTGCTGGTTCAAAGTATGATACTTGTTCATATGGTTGTACCTGCATATCTAAGTAAGACTACATTTTGTATCTGACCTACATAATTATGATACAAGGCAGAAAGATAATTTATATGTTGATACAAGAAGAACAGTGAGGGCACAAAGACCTGTAACAAATGGAGCAATGATTAAATTTAATAGACTACCTAAATATATAAGCGACCTTAAATAATATAAAACTGCTCTATACAAATTTAGTAACGATGGCTGATCTAGTCAAGAGAAATGTTTTTTTTTATTGGAAATGTATAAGTACTGTACTTAGCACCACATTTTAATTTATTTTATACTGTTTTGAAATATTGCTGGTTGTAATAGTAATAGTATATACTAAATAAAGATTATTTACTTGCTTAGCTATTTAATATTTATTCGAGATTTAAAAAAAAAAACGCATCTATAACACCCAACCATTTTCCATTATGTAAGGATGATGTTTACTTACTTATGAAACGAATGATGGAAACAATTTTCAAAGTATTTTTTAGTTCAGTAAGTAAACACAACAACTCATCACTAGAGATTGCATCTCAGGTAGGCATTCTAGTTACGGACTGTAGACATGGAACAGTCATTTTCAGACTACAAATGGATTTTTAATGATAAGTGCCAAAATCAACCTCCAGATCATTTACAACAATTATTAATATGTTTTTATTCTAGTGCCACAAAATAATTGTTATAGTGCAATAGTGTTCAGTGTTCATCTAATTTTGGACATCACAAAAATCACCCATCAAAAGTATAAGGTAAGATATATCTATTTTGTATTGTATATCATTTTTGCACATAAGAATACTGTGTTTGCACCTAAGCTGATATTGCTGCTAATGTTCGCGAAATGACTACCTGTGTATTGGCGGTCTCTATTCATTGCTATTTTTCACTCAAACAGTTAATAAATCCAAAGATTAATTAAAAAGTCACCAAAGATAAATCAAATATACTATTCCACAATTGATTAAAATGTCATTTCATTAGAACAGTTAACGAATGTATATGATCGATATCTGATAACCAATAAAACATCATCTCTTCGTTCCTATTGTAATTGGTTACATTTTTAATAATAGCAAGACTGATCTAGTCTTAAATGGTTAAAGCTATTGGCATTATTACATTTTTAAGTGGAAATAAATCTTCTAATGAACACAGAATATTTATAATTTTTGTTGTAAAGCAAAATAGTTATGTAATGGCGAGCGGTGGGAATATATCGCACATATATGACGTCATGATTTCTAATGTAATTCTTGTGTGTGTGTCTAAACTGTGAAATGAAGTAATATGCAATTCGGTTGTACATTCCCACCACTCAATCTGTTTTGGTGCATATTGACAAAAATGTATTGTACTATCTTATTTGTCATATTGTGCTGCCATAATCTTATCTAATTAGAAGTAAATTACCATCTGCTGGAGCTGGTAAATCCAAGAGCTTGATAAACAGTGATTAATACCCACTGTGTTACCAGGCCCCATATAAATGTTATATTAAGAACACATTTGCACCCCCTCATTGTTTATGTTTAAAAACTAATATACAATCATCTGTCATACCGGTAAGACAATAACTACACATCATTTTTATTGTCAAATGTGAGTTCTAGCAAAACCTGAATTGAATCTATTCAAAAATGTTATAATAATCGGATTTGACATTGTAGTTTCAGTGTAGGAGCTCTCTTGAAATAATTGTACTGTCATTAAGAACTATTTGAATCAGGTAAAACCGTGTATTCAATTTTAAATAAACAAAAAGTTGTTAAAAACGTTTTTGAACATTCAAATGTAAAATGCTTATTACTCTATAGTTGTGAGATAAAGTAAAAGGGCTTGTACCATCAAATAAAAAAATTAAATGACAATAATTTCAGGATCATTTTCAATTAAGCAACTTTTTTGGTGTTTGTTCTTTGACAATAAACAAGCTTCAACTCTCTTTTATTAATAATGCTATGGGGAAGCCAACATTTTTCTCAAAAGATTTATTAGATGGTAGTCAATATAAAGTTTCTGGACATGCAGGTGAATGTTAAATTGAATCAATAACACTTACCTAATATAAGAAAATACAGTTCCATTGTTGACACTATGAATACTGCAGATGCCTCTCATTATTGAAGGGGATTCTCTTATTTTTAGAAGTTGAGTATTAATTTCATCATTTGAATTAACTAAAGGTACGCCAGGTAATAAGTAAGTGACTGTATCCAAAACATCCTTAGGAAAAGCTGTAGTGTTCACCTAAAAAACAAATTTCCTGTTTTATTCATAATCAAAACATATTATGATAAAAGTAAAAAGATAACAAATCACGAAAAAACATTAGCATTAAATAGCAATAACCTAAAAATTTTGGTATTTGAGTTGGGCATTCTATCGCTATAAATGTGATGTGCCAATTTACAGAAATTTAGTTTTTAGAAATATTTCTATAAACTTTTTCGGAAACTTATGAAATTTTTAACTCTTCTAAATCTGGTGCCATATTATTGGATTTATTAATCTGTTTCCAAAAATACATAAAATAGAACATTTATTTATTTGGAAAAATACTGAATAATTTTGAATATCATTAATATATATTTTTGAACACTTACTACTTTTTAATGTGCTGTATATATACATATGTGTATAGTAATATTTTAAAACATGTTGACTTATGGAAATTGGTTGGGTTTTCAATTGTTATGCCTACAGATGTGATGAAAAATTTTCGGTTTTGTAAATTTTATAGTAATATCATTAATTGGCTATCGAGCCCTGAAGTCGTTTAAGTATATTAAACAAAACGTAAGCAAGGTATCGTTTTTATTTTAACCTATTTGTTTCCAACAATTTTAATCTGTAGATCATTACTAAAGCTGGTCCATTGTAATGCAGTCTAGCGAGCGGAGATAGAGGGTGAATGTTACGATATGTGTCAAGAACTACTCATATCAACAACAAAACAGTAGGTTATCTATGCTTGTCGCCGGGCACAGTAATCGGTGGCCTCTAAGCGCAACTATCCCAAAATAGGCATGTTTTGTCAGTACATGTAAGCTTTTCTGTGGTTTTGTTTTGTGCATTTACTGTGTTCCAAGTAATAGATACTTTCATTAGTTTTACTGTACTCTTAATGTATATTATACTTTATTTACTTTTTGTGTTTAATACTTTGTAATCAGTATTTAATATTTTACTTTTTGTATTTTCTTTTTTTGTACTCCTGGACATGTAACAAATAAAAACTGTACAATTGTTGTCATTGTTACGCAATAAAATTCTATTCTATTCTAGACAATTTACAATTTTTTAATGTTTCTCGTTAACGGCGCATGCTTTTGCATATCAAAATTTAAATTTATTTAGGTGTTGTATTTATTGTTAATTATTAAGCCCGGACCGGCCCCGCTTCGTCTGACCTAACAATTGCCCCGTTTGCCATCATATGCGGGGGATGCTATGTCAGCAACAGACCCGTAGTCCGGCGAGCGACGTATGCACCCTGTGTTCCTATTTTACATTAAAGTAAATGATTTTGAATGGAATTGATTTGATTAACACTGATTTTTATTGAACGCATAACGCGTAATTTAAGTTCTCTGTTTTAAAACAACCCTGATCACAGTAGGGTTCATTTGTTATTCAAGTGAAACCTCTGTTTAATTTAGCTGACAGTGATGGACTAATAGAAAACTGGTAGACGATAAAGACAGCTGCTCTGTGCTACTGCTACACGGCTGAATTCGATATTCGCTTATGTATTGTATCACACCCGCAGGCACCCTTATTTGGCAATGAACTCTCTCCCACACATTTAAACTCTAATTGTCTTACTTTTATCTCA
Source organism: Rhamnusium bicolor (assembly GCA_029963845.1). Classification (NCBI taxonomy): domain Eukaryota; kingdom Metazoa; phylum Arthropoda; class Insecta; order Coleoptera; family Cerambycidae; genus Rhamnusium; species Rhamnusium bicolor. The sequence goes on from JANEYF010004958.1 coordinate 24,773, forward strand.
TTAAACGCAAGTTTGGCTTAAAAAGCTGTCCCGTGGTGCAAACTTCCATTTACTATGAATACATGTCTCACAACCTAACTTATTCATAAAAATATTAATTTGTGTTTAATATTAAACCTCTAAAGGGTTATGTGAGTGTAAAAGTGATTTATGATTTAAGTATATTTACTTCGAAAGCAACAGGTTGTTTTACTACTCATCCCATTCAGCAGCTACTGAACCAGCTGCACTGACAGTCCAATTATTATAAAAAACAAAACAAAAAAACACCAGAGCAATTAAAATCTCTTCCCTTCACAAGCTGGAAACACATTATACACAATTATAATATAAACATTATACCAAACAAAGACTTTTCATTTTAGTGTATCTGAAACTAGTTATACAAAAATATAATTTGTGTGAATATAATAAAACCTTTTTTTCACAAATTAAACTATTTTAGATGGCTTCTCACATGGGTGAAGTAGTAGAGAATTTAATAAAAAATAATAGAAACTTACTTTCCATAAGGGCCATTCGATGTTATCAATATTGAACGTATGATTTAAGCTGTTCACAACCTCTCTGACCAAAATATTTGTTTTAGAAAATATATGTGTCTGCAGTGGTAAGTCAACAACAAATGTATTATTAACTTTATAAACATCTGTTTTAGACAACTCCTCTTTTACCAGAAAAGGTCCAACATCTGTTTTACTTTTTACTATTGTCCTCCACTGGTTCAGTAATGCGCCCACTTCTGGCAAGTTTTCAGTTTTTGTATGAGTATAAAAACCATATTGTTTAAGATCAAATTGTGGAACATTTGCGATACTTTCATTCTCAAATTTAGGGTCTACAAATAATAATGGGGCATTTCTTAGACGAATTCCAGAAGCACCATGATCCAAAATCTTTACAATAACATTAGAAAAGGCTCTAGTCACATTTTCATTCCTAAAGTTTAGATGAGGCTTGTCTAGTGGGCAATAATAGAATTCCTTTCTTTTTTCAGAGTATTTCCAGGATGGTTGGTTATTCCTATTTAACTAAAAAAAAAAGAAAAAGTTTTTAATCACCTAAAAACACAAGCAACAATAATATATAATAATGTTAAATGCCAATGTTTGTAGATCATTTTAAATATAATGCACATACTTTCTGAAGTCTTACTTAAATATGACTACATATTTGGCAATACTATTTGTATACCATCCCAGTGTCGGCTGGTGGATTTAGGTTATACAATATCTCAATATTGGAACATGGAACCCAAGCAATATTTTAAGGCACGATTATCAGTACTGCTGATTGAAGAAGTTTTACAGAAAAAAAAAAAAAAAAAATTGAGAAAAAAAGTTACAAAAATGCGCAGCCTCCCCAGATTTCTTCTAGACCATTAGTAAAATCTTTGCAAACTATTTTTTTTTATTGTAATCAAAAAGGAAAATGTATCACTCCTTTTTTTGGTTTTCGAAAATTTTGATTTTTTGTAAAGTTATGACACTGAAATTTATGTTCTTCATTGTGTAAATTTTAAAATGTCATAACTTTACAAAAAATCTAAATTTTCGAATTTCAAAAAAAAACGGGATGATAAATTTTCCTTCTGATTATGAAAAAAAAATAGTTTACAACGATTTTACTAATGGTCTAAAAGGAATCTGGAGAGGCTGCGCATTTTTGTAACTTCTTTTTCTTACTTTTTTTTTCAATTTTTTTTTCTGTAAAACTTCTTTAATTAGTACTGATAGTACTGCCTTCAAATATTGCTTTGGTTTCATGCTCCAATACTGAGATATGGTACAACCTAAATCCACCAGCAGTGTAAGTAAAGAACTATACGGAGTATCTCATAATTAAGTACCTTCCTTCAAGAGGGGTGATGGAAATAGAAAAAATACGTTGAGTTTTGTATATAAACATTTGCCTAAAGTCAGGTTATAAGGACGCTACAACCCCTTAAGTACAACATAGTTATTTGCCAATTAATTCGAGACGCCTTACGTTGCAATATCATGATTTGTTGGAGCAGTTACAGGGAGGGGTGAGGGTGAATTTTCACTATAATTTTATCTCATTTTTTTAACATTTAAAACGGAAAATGGCACCAGTGTTAAAAACTGCATAAAAAAAGGTACACTCAATAGGAGCCATCATTTAGGAGTTATTTGTATTTTAATATTACAATACAGGATAATAATGGATAGGTAACTACATACCTCTACAAAAATAATTCCACAATATTTTGAATTATTGTTTTGTAGAGCAATTTAAAATATCGCCTTATGCAATGAAGTATGTAATTTATTGACAAAAAAACATTTTTTCTTTTTTTATTTACAATAAATTTCTAATTGTTATTTTAAGTTTGTATCTTAAGTTCAGAAGATGATGATGAATAAAAAAATAAATTGGTTGTTTATAAACAATTGCCAAGGGATTTGGCATTAGTAGCTAATACATTCGAATCGTTATAACTAAAATTTCATTAATTAATTTATCTAGCTTTACATATTTTGACACATTATTGTTAAGAGGGCTAATCGAACCAGTGTTTGTAAGGTAATTTTTCAAAATTTATTTCTTCCATACGGTTTGGTCAAATTACACCAAATTTGGAGGATCAGTAGTTGAAAGTGTACTAGAGGGTACATGTATATCTATTTTAATTAATTTTCACTTTATGTAGGGAAAATTTATACTGTAAATATAAGTGAAATTTGGATGTGATTAGCTCCTGAATTATGATATCAATCGGTAAAATTCGAGGTAAAATTCATACATGTCGTCTAGAATGAATCTTCATAATTATGCTCAGCAAGTTTCAAACTTTTATTCCGTACTGTTTGGTTAAAAAGAATTTTCTAAATAAGTATCTTTGTCACTACAAATGGAGCAAGGAAGTGTTACCTCTATCGGGGAATCGCACCTCAATGAAGTCGGTGAATAAAACGTCCAGTGAAGGTATAGTTAAGAGCAAAATTATTCAGCGGCGCATGTATAAAAACTTTCTAGAGAGTGACACAGCTATCCGAAGCTTTTTCCCGACTAGGCCCCTTAACATCTGTTAATTTGTAGATAAATTAGAAAATTATTATAAGAAAAAAAATTTTCCTTAAATTGCTTGCTTCATTGTACAAAATATTTTAAATTGCTCTACAAAACAATAGTTGAAAATATTGTAGAGGTATGCATTATTGCATACCTATCCTGTATTGCAATATTGGGAAGTTTGGGGTTTTTTGGAGAAATTGGAGATTCTTTTGCAATTTCTTACCAACAAATACAAAAAAGTAGTGCTTACTGGAGACTTTAATGTAAATTTTAGAACTGCTTCTGGTATACTCGGTGAACTTGTGTCTCTTAATTTCATTTGATCTAACAATAACTATTTCTGAGTTCACCAAGGTTACGGCTCAATCCGCCAGTTGTATTGAATATCTTGACAAATATGGTTGATAATGAATATGAGGGGGGGTTTATAGACCCATGCCTGTCTGACCATTTCGGACAGTTTATTAAAGTATGCAGCAACAAGGACGCACCAGTATGTATCTTTCGCAGGCATTTTACTAATCACGGTCTGATTAAGATTAAAACTCACACAGAATACAGATTGGAGAGTCTTCTATAATACAATCTATAATGCTTCTTATTTGTCAAAGTTTCTAGTACACATAATCAATTAATAAAACAAATTTTTCATCTAAAAAAAATGTTATTTAAACAAAAAACGGCAAATAAATTGGTATAATGACTCATTATGTAGGAAAAGAGATATATTATCCTCTGTTAAACTAATTTGTGATGTTACTAGAAACCCTAATTATTACCATACTTATAATGCATTACATAAAGAGTACAGTGTTCATATAAAAATTGCAAAAAATAGTGCTTATAATGACTTTATTATTAATGATTCTGATAACAAAGTAAGAGACACTTGGAGAATTATTAACCTTGAGATAAACAAAACTTGCGAAATTGCTCCAAACTCAGATACATCCCATGATATTTTCAATAGTTACTTCACATCGGCTGCAGAAAACTTGGTAAAATCCTTGCCTAATTTACACCAAAATTGCAACACTGACATTTTAAATAATTTAAATACACCCTATTTTTCATTTCCAATACCTGATCAAGAGGTAACAATAGCTATAAAATCCCTAAAAAATCAAATTCTCTTAATATTTATAAATTAAATGCAAAAAAATAATTAAAATTGCAGAAAGTATCACTGCAACTCCATTAACAGTACTTTTTAATGTCTGTATTGCGGAAGGAATATTTCCAGATATATTTTAATGTGCCAGTGTTATACCAGTTTTTAAAAAGGGGGATAATTCCTCCCTTGACAACTACCGCCCCATATCCATTCTCCCTATATTTGGAAAAGTATTTGAAATAATACTAGTAAAGAGACTGACAAATTACCTAGAAAATAATTGGCTTCTTAGCACAAGTCGGTATGGTTTTCGTTCAGGACGTTCAACCACTCAAGCACTACTCAAAGTCGTGAGCGATATCGTTAAGGGCCTTGAGGAGGCTTGTCATACAGTTAACACAATATACGACCTTACCTTAGAGAAGATGTTACTATTTGGAATTAGAGGATTGCCCTTCTTCCTTTTTGATCCTATATAAAGAACCGTAAACAATGCGTATTCATAAATAATAATAATTCGAACTTTTTAAATATCACTCATGGTGTTCCTCAAGGCTCTGTCTTGGGACCCCTATTGTTTCTAATCTATGTGAACGATTTTTCACAATTTATGGAACCAAATAAGTGTATATTGTTTGCAGATGACACCACTCTATTATGCTCAGATTGTAATACTGATAAATTATTAGAGTACTCTTCAAATAATGATAAACAGGCTCAAAACTGGTTTACATTAAATAATCTTAAACCCAATGAATAGAAAACACAAAACTTACTATATCCTCTAACAAAAACATAACTAAGGGTGATCATGTGAAACTATTAGGTATTTACCTGGACGATAATCTTAATTGGTCAAATCATATCGAATACCTAAATAAAAAGCTCTTAAGCACTATTTTTCTTCTCAGGAAAATAAAGTGCATACTTGACTCTGATATAATAATATTAAGAAATACTTATTTTGCTCTTTTCCATTCTAAGATGTGTTATGCAATTGTTTTATGGGGGGAATTCCTACCATGCATTAAAGGTATTTCGTCCACAAAAAAAGCTGTAAGAATTCTTGTAAATGCTAATTTTATAGAACACTGCCAACCTATATTATTAAACTAGGTATAATGCCTCTTCTTTCATTGTTTATATATTATAGTCTGATTGAAATCTATAAGGATGCATCCAGTTTCTCTACCCATTCTGACTTTCATGAAGATAACACACATTCTACAGCACTTCTTAAAAACCCTTGTTATAGGTTAACATTAAGTGTCAAGAACTACCCCAACTTAAAATTATACAATCATCTACCTCAAGAACTCAAGGAGTTATCTCTATTAACGTTTAAATAAAGAATCAAACAATTTATTTTAAAATATTGCTTTTACTCGATTGATGAATATCTACATACTCCCTATGGTAAAATGCTATTGAATGTTGATATACATACACTTACAGAACATCATTCCTTTTAACATGTTTTCTATATGTATGTTTAATAATAATCTTTACTGTTGTTTATAACACAATAAGTACCTATTTCAACGTATCTGACAATGTTATATATTATTATAATTTTAAATCTATATATGTGTATAGATGTATATATGTCTATATATGTATATGTATGTTAATATTTCTATTGTGTATTATGCTGTATCTATATTTTTATTTTTTACATGGCACCATTATAAGTTTTCGCTGACTAGTAACTAGCTAGCTATGTATTTTATGACTTGCTACAAATGTTCTGTAACATATACGTGGTTAAATAAAGACTATCTATACAGGGTGTCCCAGCCTCGCGTCGGCCAAATGTCCTGGTCTCTCTTATAAGAGTTATCGAAAAATTTTAAAAACGTGGTGATAGAAGGCGCAAAGGTACATAGTGTAAAAATATTTTGAAATATGCAAGGTGATCCATTGAGGCGTGACGACATAAACTTATGTTTTTTTAAATGGAATACTAGGTATATTATTACATATTTGAATTCTCCTTTTTAAAGACGACTCAAACAATATGCCACTTGATGGGTCTGCGATGGGTCGGTACCATGATATGGGTGAGTTTGTTCCAAAAACATGCCAACTTTGTGAGCTCACTGTGACGTAATGGAAGGACCTTTTGAGATCTAGATTGTGTCAAAAATTGTCAAGCACCCTGTAGTTTACGCTATTGTTATCAGATCTAACGAAATCAGTCATTTTATACCGGGTGAGTCAGGAAGCGTCAAAAACTACTTTTTCTAATTTTTTTCAAATAGAACGCCCTGTATATTGTGACACCAAAGGAAAGCCCTTTGAAAGAGCTTTCCACTGATATAAAGGTTCAAGGGTCTATCTATCATGGGTGCCAAGAATTTGATGGCAAAGTGACACAATTCCAGGTTTATTTAAAAATTGCGCTCAATTTTCAATTGTTTTGTGAATTTTCGCTGAAATCGGCTCTTTTCAGTAAGAAAATTTCGAAAATTATACGTATACTCGAGAAAAAAACCGTACTTCAGTACAGAAAAATACTTAAGTATAAAATAGTCAACGCCTGATAAATTAATTTTTTTTTTCTGAAATGCGTGTATAAATTCATGTCATGACAAGTCTTTTCTAGCCCGACGTAATTTTGTCGCGAAATGATTTATTATTTTAGAACGGTGCTTAATAAAACGTAGCTTTTCGTAGTATTTTTTTCTCAGCTTTAAAATGGCGTAATTCATTCTTCTAAAATAAGACCAAAAAATACTTTTATTTTCAATTCAATGAAAGATAGTAAAATTTTTGTTAAGTTTGGGAAGCTGTTGTTCCACGTACTATCATCGAAAGAATAAAAAAAAATTGTAGAGAATTTCCAAATTGTTTCTAACTTTCAATTTATCGAAATAAATTCAAAAAAATCAAGTAGGTACCTGTCATAAAAGTACCAGTCTTGTCAATAGTTTACTTTATTGTTGTAAAATTTCGAGTGTTGATATTTTTCTTAGTATAAACGAACGAGTAACAATGAAATTCACCCAACAAGAGTTAACTGATATGATATATTGTTTGGGGGAAGCTGATGGGAATTGCTTATTGGCATCAAGGATTTATGGAATGAAATACCCCGAGAGACTAACTCCTGATCCCAACTCATTCAAAAACTTGAAAGAAAGATTTGAGGACACTGTAATGTGTGTTATACCAAAAGAAAATTGAGGAACATGGTTGTAAATAATGAAGAACACGAATTGACAGTTTTGCTTCATGTGCAAAAGAATCCTCACATAAGTTGTCGTGAAATTGAACAACAAACCGATGTAAGTAAAACTTCTGTAAATCGTATCATCAATAAATACAAATATCACCCCTATCACATCCAATTACACCAAGACCTTTATGGGGAAGATTTTCAAAATCGTATTAATTTCTTGCAATATAATGCTAAATAAAATTAACGGAGATGCCCAATTTTTATCAAAGGTTTTATTTACCGATGAAGCTACCTTTCGCAGTAATGGGACAGTAAATCGCTATAACATGCATTATTATGCGACTGAAAACCCGCACTGGGTCAGGCAAGTGGATCACCAAAATCGATGGTCAATAATTAATGTATGGGGTGGTATAATAGACAACCATGTCATTGGACCGTGGTTTTTTGAGGATGGGGCATTAAATGGCCGAAGATATCACAATTTCTTGCGTTTTTAAATTTAGAGGGGCTGCTTCAAGATGTAGATGAAGACGCCAGAGAGAACATGTGGTTTCAGCACGATGGTGCGCCCCCACATAACCATCGAATAGTAAAAGATTTTTTAACTAATTGGAGAGGGGGAAAATGGATTGGTCGTGGAGGACCCATAAGATAGCAGGCACGGTCTCCAGACCTAACTCCTTGGATTTTTTCCTATGGGGTTATGTGAAGCAGGAGGTCTACAGGGTGAGGCCCACAACCAGGGAGGATATGCAGGAAGGAATCGCTGCAACATTTCGAAATGTTTCAATAGCTACACTAGACGATGTTCGAAGAACAACTGAAAATTGCTTACGGCTGTGTATCAGGGAGAATGGGAACATTTTTGAACATTTAGTTTAATTTCCAGTGCTTCCACCCAGTTTCTTTCCAAATAAAGTTTTCGTTTCCTCTTTTTCTTGATTTTTTTTTGTCTGCAGAGAACTATCATGGTGCAGATAAGTTAATATCATTATTTTCGAAATTGTCTTACTCAAAAGAGCCGATTTCAGCGATAATTCATAAAACAATTGAAAATTGAGCGCAATTTTTTAATAAACCTGGAATTGTGCCACTTTGCCATCAAATTCTTGGCACCCATGATAGATAGACCCTTGAACGTTTATATCAGTGGAAAGCTCTTTCACAGGGATTTCCTTTGGTGTCATAATATACAGGGCGTTCCATTTGAAAAAAATGAGAAAAAATAGTTTTGGCGCTTCCTGACTCACCCGATATAAAATGACCGATTTCGTTAGATCCGATAACAGTAGCGTAAACTACAGAGTGTTTGACAATTTTCGACACAATCTAGATCTCAAAATGTCCTTCCATTACGTCACAGTGAGCTCACAAAGTTGGCATGTTTTTGGTACAAACTCACCCATATCATGGTACCGACCCATCGCAGACCCATCAAGTGGCATATTGTTTGAGTCGTCTTTAAAAGGAGAATTCAAATATGTAATAATATACCTAGTGTTCCATTTAAAAAAACATAAGTTTATGTCGTCACGCCTCAATGGATCACCCTGTATATTTCAAAATATGTTTACACTATGTACCTTTGCGCCCTCTATCACCTCGTTTTTGAAATTTTTCGATATCTCTTATAAGAGAGCCAGGACATTTGGCCGTCGCGAGGCTGGGACACCCTGTATATTTATTAAAAAAATACAAATAACTCCAAAACGATGGCTCTTATCGAAATTTTGTAAGACAACCTTTTTCAGTTTTTAACACTGGTGCCTTTTTCCGTTTTAAATGTTAAAAAAAACACGACAAAAAGTTTTAGCAAAAATTCACCCACGCCCCACCTGTAACTACCCCAACAAATCATGTTACTTAGATAAAAAATTGACAAAATAAAACATTATGAAATTAATAAATGGTACAAATTAATTTTTCGCAACTTAATACGTTTTAGAATTTTTGGCAAAAAACTATGTTGTACTTACCCCCTTTAATGGGTTGTAGTTTCCTTATGAACTGATTTAAGGCAAATGTTGAGAATAAAGTTGTTAATAGTTTTTTGTTTTTTTAGTAAATTTACTACAATCATGTTCTTGATTTTTTTTAAGATACGGGGATCAATTTTGATATTTTATGAATTTTTTTAAAATGTAAAACTTAAACTTAGTTAAAAATAAAATAAAAAAATCTTAATGCCAGAAACATTTATTTGAAAAACAAAAATATGGGTTGGTGAACATCCTTGCATGACGTCATCGTGCTTCTGGCATGTTTGTCTTCTGTTAGTAAAAGTAAACAAATTCACAACAACCACAGGCGTCCGTAGAAAAGTATTTTATATATAAAATTATCTAGGTACTACTAGAAATGTTGACTAGTATATAATTTATAAATTAAAAATCAAATTATACATTTTTTTCATAGAGAAATTTAGTTAAAAAATATAAAATGATGAAAATACCAACTTAACTGACCAATTTGTAATATTAGTTATTCTTAGTAACCTATACACCAGTTGTAACAAATTCGCTTCTCACTATTGGGATCTCGGAAACGGTAAGAGGTAAGTCATCGGTTAAATTGCAGAATTTGGCGATCAGGAATATGCCGTTGAGAAATCGAAAATATCTCTTGCTGTTCTTGAGATTTTTTAAAAAAAAGTAAAATTTAGAATTTTCGTTTTTATTTTTTTCCTGGCGTTATTTGAAGAGGTCAAAAAACTTTTTCATTGGCGTTTTTTATCCTTTACAGTTTAGCGTAAAAGGTTTGTTTATAAGACGTTTCGTCTTTTCACAACCATCACCAAGTATGGTATTTTAAATACGGACCTGTATTTTTTATTGCATTTTTTTGGTAGCATATGAACCTCGGCCTGTTACGGCCTGTATATGTATATATATACAGGCCCAAATATGTTCCGTATTTCTATTAAAGATGCCACAATTGGTAAATTTAGATTCATCACTCCAAATTATTTCATTTAAAAAATTATTGCTTCTGTCAATTTGCTGCCTCAGCCAGGTACAGAATGTAAACGTCTTTCTTGATCACCTTGTCGCAAACAATGAGAGATATGTATTTTATAGGGTTTCATGTTGTAATTTTTTCATACTCGCCAGACTTTCATGTGTGAGGTATTTGGTAAATTAATGGTATTGACTATTTCTCTAGTCGATTTCGACGGGTCATTATTTATCTAAAATAGGAAACATAATATAATTTAAAAAATATTATGTAATATTACAATCACATCACATTTTAGATCACAAAACCTATACAACATAATATGAGTAATCTCCTTTGAGCAAATATTAGCTAGCTCTGCGCAAATATCTAAGAATCTTTAAGTACGCACCTGATTCAAAATAGCATCATTTTCATTTTGTGTAATTTTATTGCCATATGGTGTCCTGGCTTTCTTAAGTGAACCAAATTCCCAAGATTTCGATCTAACTTTTATTTAAATAGGTATCGGTGGGGCTGTACTCTTTCAGGAAATTGTTCGTACGTATCACTAGCTCTCCGTGAATTTCGATTACACATGTAATAACATTTCAGCATATCTCGCTTTTCAAAATCCGAAAAGGGCATTTTTGAATAATAGTTAACCAGAATGAATTAAAATAACTCATAGATAGTCATAGACAAGCGAAATGTGAGAGTTACCCGTTATTGTTTTATTTGTTTTTCTAAATATCCAAAGCCGTCTTATTAAACATTATTTTTGGTTGTTAGTTATTTATCATTATTGTTGTTGTTAAAATTTATTTATTGTGCCATTACTGTGTTCCTACCTGTTAATTTAATTTTTATAGTTTCATTGTTAATAATTTAATTAATTATTAATTATGAAAAATAATAAAGTAACGTTAATCTGAAAAAAAGTTTTTTTCCTTGATGATGGTTTACAGTTACGAAACGTTTAGCAACATAAAAGTTTGATACATCAATGAAGTCGGAGGTTCAAATGCTACAAAAAAATGCAATAAAAAAATACAGGTCCGTATTTAAAATAACGTACTTGATGAAGGTCGCGAAAAGACGACACGTCTTATAAAAAAACTTTTTTACGCTATCTTGTAAAGAATAAAAAGTGCCAATGAAAATGTGTATTTAGTTTTTCGATTACTCTTCAAATAACGCCAAGAAAAAATAAAAACGAAAATTTAAAATTTTACTTTTTTTTTTCAAAAATCTCAAGAACGGCAAGAGATATTTTCGATTTCTCAACGGCATATTCCCTGATCGCCAAATTCTGCAACTTTGCCCTAATTTAACCGATGCTGTATCTCTTACCGTTTCCGAGATCCCTATAGTGAAAAGCGAATTTGTTACAGCCTGTATATACATACACACAGAGTGGGGCAATAGTGCGTCCGACTTCAATATGTCGAGTTCTATGATAGCTAGAAACTTGATTTAAAAACATAAATAAACTGGACAAAACAATTTATTTTCGAATATACAGGGTAAGTCAACGATTCTACAAGGTCAACTAACATTCTTCAAATAGAATGCCATGTATATCGGAACATTTTTTGAGGCATCTTTGTGACCTCCTTCCACTCCTGTATTATTATTGACTCTCTCCCAACCAGTTGAATGTTATGATTTTTTTTTGTTGATATTATGCCATTTACGTGTATATTAAAAAAGTCACTATAGTAACAATTATTAATTTTAAGGAAAAATATGTTAATACCAGTTTATGAGACATCTGTGTGATGACACTGTCATTTTCACTTCCTAAAAGTATACAGGGTGGCCAAACATAATTTTTAAATTTAGAGAAGATATATAAAGTGCTCCACATGTTGCCCATTTTGATTGACACATATTTCTATGCATCTTTGAAATGAGGTTTCTACTGTTCATAAAATTGCTGGAGTGATTCTAAAAGCATTTATTATCCTTTCTTCAAATTTTGGATTATTGTTATGTCAAAAAAAGTGACCATTTACAAACATTACATTTGATATAAGATGGCCGATTTCGTTTTCCTGTTGAAGGTTATCAAAATTGAATGTAAAAAATCATTTCAAACAGATATAAATTCTAGATATCTGAAATGTCAGATAATTACTTATTATATGTATATATTAAGTCAACACATTTATATTTAATCAAACAATCAACTTTACAATGCCAATAAAAAAATTATGTTATATGTATTAAGCAATAAAATTCATTTTATTGCCAAAAAATGTATTTAGTGAATAAATCCTTTTAATACATATAAAAACCTATCACTTAATTTAAATTTAACATTCATCTCCTATTTTTTTAAATTAATAATTTACATGGGTGAAAAAATGTCCCAAGCTAACAGACTTTATACTGTTTTATTAAATTAAACTGTTGCCGATGTTTCGAAAAGTTTTTTATAATCCACAAGGCTTGGTTTCAAAAAAATAAAAACCAAGCTCTGAAGATGATAAAAAATGTATCGAAAGCGTCAGCAATAGTTTAATTAAATAAAACAGTATAAATCAAAAGCTTATGAAATATCTCCATCCCTATAAATATATTATTTGAAGGATACCACACTTAATAAATTAATAATGCAACATATGCAATAATACAAAACCAAAATAGGTTTCATGTTTCATAACATAATACAAGGTTTCATGTTTCATAACATAATACATATTACTCTAAGAGGGAATGACTTAGTGGTGATTTTTTCCTAATGCAACATTTAAATTATTTTTATCACTCGTAAAGCAAACATGTATGAAAAATACAGATAGATCGATTTTATTGGTCATTAAATGCACTGTAGTATTTTAACATGTCTATAATTTATCGTTAAATGTATTTATTTTTGAAGAATGACGAGTATTATGTAAAATTCGTAAAATAACAGTTTCATAATTTAATAAAACTTTACTTATATGTAGATCACTACGACATTTCTGGAATAAGCGAGAATAAATAGAGGTATGCAACAATGCAATATGCTAGTAAGTAGTGTGGGGTATAGTCTTTAACAGGTACTGCATCGAGGCAGGGCCTTTGGTATTAACTGTACTGTGCATCGGTTAATGTGTATAACAATGGGCGAGTTGTTACAACGTGACTACCATGTGATTTTTTCTCTATAAATTTAAATGTGGGTTAACTGCAGAAGAATATTTTAACGAAATATCGGATATATCTGGTGAGGATAGTCCATGTAGAAATACTGTGTTCCAGTGGTACAAACAATTTGAAAGAGGCATAATTTCACTAAAAGATGATCCACACACATGGCCATTGTCTGAAATTGTTGTTCCGAAAAACATTACGGCTGTGGAAAAACCTATTAAAGAAAATCCACATATTACATATAGACAGATAAAGGAAGAATTAAACAGGAATGCACTAACCATTCATGCAATTTTACATGATCACCTATTCGTACGTAAAGTGTATATGTTGTGAGTACCCCACTAATTATACGATACATGGAATGAAGTATGTGCACAGATTCCAAATGAAAAGTGAGTGGACATTTTTAATAAGTGGTTTATACACATGCATAAATGTATTGAACATGATGGAAAGTATTATGAAAAATTGTAATAAATAGCGCCATATCTCAAAAATATTCTAGCGACCTACATATTTATATATCTAAGTATCAAATAGTATTTTGGGTTTCATCCTTTATATGTACTTAGTCTTCCATTGCATAAAATCTTCTTTATTCAAATTTGATCCTTTTGGAGAAATATGATAAATATGACATAAGGTAAACATTGAGGTGACGTATGAGTTGACCACTCATAAGTCACCTCAATGTTACCCACACTAATGTTTTCTAAGAGTATTGTCATCAAATACACTATCCAGCTTGTACATTGTATAATATGAACTTACCCAATTGTTCGGTTCCATAGGAGATCCTCCATTTGCAGAATTTTTGGAAGGTTTCCAGATATAATAATCACTTAAAGTATCACTTCTATTTTCACTACTGTCAAACCACACAATTGAGGTGGTAGGGTCCAAATCAACAATTACCTTTATGTCAAGTTCATTTGCCTGTTTGATTATCTTAATAATATCATGCGAATCATCCAAATCAATATAAGCATCTTCTAGTAAACTTACTATAAAACCTTTTATATTCCTATCTAACGATTTTATATCTTCGGGATGTGTGTCAGGTTTTATTTCTGTTAATGGTCCTTCTTGCCACCTATAATAAATTTTGGAAATTATTATAAACACCCCTGGAATGTGAAACTAAAATATTAAATGACAGGATGGCGATTGGCATTGACATGAGTAAACAAAAAAAGAATTTTTTTAAACACCAATTTTTTTAAATACCTTAATTTTATGTATTAATATATGAAACAAACAGTCATCAAATGTTAGCATTGGTGCAGAAATAAAAAATATACTGAAAATTCATTACAAAATTTCCTTAATAAGTGGTAATAATTAAAATATAAAATAATAAATTGCACTATTTTTAACACGTAAAAAAGACTATCAACTACATTTTTTAACTGTTATCCAAAAATAATATATTTGAAAAATTGTAAATTTAACAATGAATTTTCTAATAAGAAATAATAAGCGATACAGAACAATAATTACCAAGTTCTCGGTGGAGGAGGATCACATTTTGGCGCTGCATATATAATCATTATAGCTCCAATCAGCATGGCAGCCCACAACAACCAAAAAGTTATGAATAAGAACCAACGTAGAGCGTACCCAGAAAGGATCGTTGGCATACTTCATCAATTCTTCTTTGTCCATGCCTCCAAATAAATTTTTGGTTTCACCTGAAAAGATAATTATGATGTTAATGATTTTTAAGAAATAATACATTTATCATGTTTTATAAATGATACTTTATCTTATCTAATATTAATTTAAAGGTTAAATTAGGCCCAGTCAAAACAAAATTTTCTCGGCCATATTGATTTTCATTCATTTTAGAGGTCTAGCAACTATGAATAATCGGGGCATGGCATTTGTTTCTCTAACTAAAGCTGTCATCTGCATTACACTAAGGACTGATCTTTTCATCTCCTATTAAATTTATTCGGTAGATAGTTTCCTTAGATACAATAGTATCAATTGATTCCATGGAACTTATTAATCAAATATATTTAATGGGAGATGGAGAGATATATGAAAGATACTGGTGCAAACCACCCCTTAAACTCTTAATAAATATTGCTCAGACCACACTACAAGTTTTATTAAGTTTTAGTGATTCTCTACTAGTATCAAATATATTTTTGTAACCTGTATTTTATATAGACTGGGCATTTTCAAATGAGATGAGCCTGTTTGTTGTAAAAATAAATCTTCAAGACGAATTATTTAAGCTTTAGTCTACAACATAAATAATTAATTAACATTTAAAAATATATTTTCCATAAAAAATAAAAATGACAATAAATAGTAATCTTATTATAGTTTTATTACTTTTTATTTTTCAATTAACTCACATCTAAATTGTCTAATATACACAATTAGATAAATCTCGGCATTAAACTTGCTCCCACAAAATTACATTATTTTTGTATTACAATAATTATAATGAATCTAAGCAATAGATTTTCAAACTTAAAATAACACCAAAAACTACATATTTTTAATTTTACTGTTTATATGCAGATGATTTATTTTTGATTATGAGTTTTAATTGAAATGACATTTTGATCCCCACTGAAATCATCTTTTCATACTTCCATGATAACAAGGAATTATGTAACTAGTTCTTATGTGTATATTGATGTTCTTGGATTATACAGTGGCGTGTCCAGGTAGGAGCTAGGGGGCAAGCCCCCTCTGACCCTGACTATATTTCCGCCCCTAGTGCCCCCAGCATATGACCGTGAATATTTGATGAATAATAATTATGAAAAATAAATCGTTTCTCTCTTGAGGTTAGTGAGTTGCTATATTAATATTACAATTTGGTGGAAATAGGTCAATTAAAACAAAAAAACTACTTGTTTCATTTAGTCAATATTTCGCCATATTTATTAGCATTCTCAGAGCTAATTAAATTTGGTTTTTGCTCCATAATCAGTAATAAATTAAATATAAACAAAAACTGGTACAAGGCAAGGTTGAAGTAAATACAACATAAAATATATAAATGGTCTTTAACATTTCAACGATACAAAGAAAATTTGCGATAAATAAAAAATTTAATATTGTTTACTTTGGATACACTTTCATTACGATTTGCACCCCCAAGAATGCTGTGCCCCCTCCACCTCAAAGGGCACGGCACGCCACTGGGATTATGCTAATATACAAATATTAGCTAAACGAAATTAATTGAATTTTTGATATACTATAAATATTAAAAAAAAACAAAATGGTTAAAATCGTTTTAGGACTTGGCTACTATTCTAAGGAGTATATTAATACAAAATTTTAATTATAATTTACAATTGTGACCTAACAAAAAAATATATGTATTGTCATTGGTAGAATATCGGGTAATAAATTTTAATTACAACAAAAATTAACAACTAAAAATTTATATTATTATAATCGTTAGAATAAATTACTAATAAATATACCCAAATAAAATGTTGACGTGGTTTTCCCATAAAACACCATATACTGCACTCGACAAGCGTTTCACCAACCAAGATGGCATCATCTGGAGATGATTAAACCCAACCTTATGGCTAACAATGTATCCTATTTATACCTAAACTATTGTCACGGATCGGTGAACCGTGACCCACTATCCAATAAAGCGGGCTCTGTCACTATTCATACAATTTTAACATTTTACGATTTCCAAGCTTTCAAATGCATCCAGCTGTCTAGTATTTGTTACATTCCTAATTAATCTTAAATTGCTAATATCTATTTTATGGTTGTTCCCAAACGCATGTTAGGCAACACTAGCCTTATCTGTTCTACCATATTTGAGATGGCCTATATGCTCTTTGATTCTAGTTTGATTTGATCGTCTAGTTTGTCAGTCCTTACAGCTAATTTCGTAAATCCCCGACTTTTTGTTTGTTTCAATATTGATTTTTGGATTGCCTAAAAGTTGTAGTTTATTTGCCGATAAACGAACCACTGTCATACCTATATCTTTAAAAATCCTACCCATATTACGAGTGAATCGAGGATCGAATGGAATCGATACAAATTTGAGATTTTCTCTTTCATTTTGACAGGTTGAGGAATTTCAAAATGTCTCTTTAAATTTACTTTTCCTAATTACTTTATCAATTAAACTTGCAGAATATCGATTACTCGCAGCTATATCCTTAATCAATGTGTTTTCTTTTTCAAACCTCTCCTTATTATAGGGGGAAGCTTAATAGGCGACGAACTAGAAAATTAAAAACTCGTCCTTTTGTGTTGAGCACAATGGTGAGAGACCTTAGGGATATATCTCGGAGGACTAGTATCTTTTCAGTATATGTCAAATTCTAACTTATTTTCACTATTTCTAATTACATCTGAAAATTGTAGTTGTCCAGAGTTTTCAATTTCATATGTGAATTTAACTGACGCGCAACGACTGTTTAATTTAGCAATAAAGTTATTAAGTGGCAGAACATGGCTAGTCAATATCTATCTCTCCTGAGTTCGTCTCCGTTGCGACATCTGGCATGTCTGAGGGAATGGTTGTTTTGTGTGTGTGTGTGTGTAAATTGTATTTTATTTTCTTTTGCTGTAATTTTGTTTGTATTTATCGCACATTTTAATATGACATATGAATAAATTCCTTATTAATAGTGCTAATAAATGGTACCACGGTACCAATATGGTTCCATTTGAAAAAATTGAGTTTTTCCCCAAAAAACCATTTTGATGAAGTTTATTTGCTCATAAAATCTGCGACTGTCACTGTAATAGAGATTAGATTACTTTTATTATACAAATACACAGTTCAGAGACACAAAAAAAAATTAAAAATAAATCCCTTACCATAAATATTCAAAAATACATACTGTAATAAATTCGTTTCTCACTACTGGGATCTCGGAAACGGTAGGAGATACAGCATCGGTTACATTGGGGCAACGTTGCAGAATTTGTCGTTCAGGAATTTGCCGTTGAGAAATCGAAAATATAATAGTTCCGTTCGCGGTATCTAATCCCGAATACGTTTTGTTGTCCGACTCATGCGCAATTTGTTTTTAATCGTTCGCGGTATGGAAATTAACGTGCATAAACAATTCAGGATTGATTCCGGAATATATTCGGAACTAGTAGAGCCGTTAACGCGAGCAAATCTATTAATAAAAATTATAATAATAATTATATAATAGTTATTATAATAATAATAACAATAATAATAATAATAAGGGATGCGCCGGCGCGACTCCCGTGAGGCGTCGGAGGCTACGGGAGGACTTACCGGCATCGGGAAGGGGTGCAAAGGACCGGCAACCTCCACGTTGGTGCACCCTGGACAGGCAGAGGCAACTCTGCCTGACTAATGCCGGCCGGGAGTACCAGGGCTAACTACCCTGGTACTCTTTTTTTGCTATGGTTCCATATAACCTTAGAAGGGCCCCTCACATTCGACCTCAGTCGGATGGAGGTCAAGGACAGATGGGAGGGGCCTTACCGGACGGTCCTAACGATGATGACAATGCGATTGTACATGGACGCTTTAAGTGGACGAGGGAACTTCGGGATGACTTGCTGACCTGCCGCGAGAGTAGCGAACCTGAGCGAAGGGGATACATGGCGCGATTGCATGCACTTTGGTGCGAAATGCATCCAGAGCATCGCGCCTTCTCTCAACAACATCTGAGAGATCAAGTATCCTTTCTGCTCAGGACAGGTTATGTAAGGGCACCCCGTCAGCCGGAAGAACTGCCAGCCGCAGTCCCACCGCGGCAATTATTAGCTGATGGGGAACATCCTTTAGAGTTCACCGATGTAGACTTAAGGACAAGGGTTAGCCTTAACACCAGGGCTAACCTAAAGCCACAAGACCTAGCTAGAATGGACGAGGTCATCGATGAGGAAATTCCGGAAGATGCCGACATCTGGCAAATCAACAGTGCCGTGTACAACGCCGCGAAGCAACTCGTCCCCCGTGAGAGGTCAACCAATCACGGGGTCGAGAAAGTCAAGCGGCGTGTACAGAAAATCGAGGGCAACATACAGTCGGCCAGACAACACGCTTCTCGGATCCAGAGTGTGGTGGAATATAAGACGACTGGTAGAGTTTTTACTCCCAGAATCCGGCGCATAGCAGCCGGATTAAGGAGTATGGAACAAAACAATTTGTTCCGTACGAATCCTTCTCGCCTCTTTCAAGAGCCACAGCGTGTTGTAGATAATCCGCCGATTGTAGAAGAAGTCGAAACCTTCTAAGGGAATCTATGAAACGACGCGTCCATTCAATAGCGACACTCCATCAATTGCACACTTTGAGGCTCTGTGTCACAGACATCTTGAAGAGCCAGAAGAAGTGTGCCCGGCAATCAGTACGGAGGAAGTCCAACAAGCACTTGTTGGTACCAAGAACTTCGCTGCCCCGGGCCCAGACGGCATTAACAACTGGTGGTGGAAGAAATTTTCTTCCACTCACCGCCGTCTGGCGCGAGTTTTCAACTCATGGTTGAACGAGGGGCAGCAGATTCCGAACTGGTTCGTCGAGGGACGTACTGTGCTTATCCCCAAAAAGGGGGATCTTTCCGACCCGAGGAATTATAGGCCTATCACTTGCCTCAACTCCTGCTACAAGATATTTACACGTATCTTGTATGCTAGGACACTGAGGTCTGTTGATCCGGTCTTCCAGCAGATACACGAACAGCGTGGTGCCAAGAAGGGCATAGCAGGTTGCAAGGACAGCCTGCTGATAGACCGCTGCATTACACAGAATTCTGTGCAATATAAGCGGAATCTATCGATGGCCTGGATTGATTACCGCAAGGCATTTGATACAACATCGCACGAGCTATTGTTGCACTTGCTCGAATATCTTGCGGTACCAGCACCACTAATGAGATGCATAGAACAGCTGCTGCCACTCTGGAAGACTCGTTTCACCATAACATCAGGTGCACAGCAACAGAGAAGGTGGCATTTAGGAGAGGAGTTTTCCGGGGTGACTCCCTGAGTCCTCTCCTTTTCTGCACTCACTGCTACCGTTGTCTGCTGGGCTCCGCCAAACCTGCGAATGTCAATGTGGACTACCGAGCGACCGGAGGCATAAGATCACCCATCTATTTTATATGGATGACCTTAAACTTTATGCCTCTGAAGAACGCGAACTACAAAACGCTCTTAGGGTGGTTGAAGAATACACGCGGGTAATTGGTATGGAGTTCAGGTTGGACAAATGTGCAGTCGTCGACCTCAACAGAGGACGATGTGGGGAGTTCTCTGAGGATGCGCAGCTCGCAGACGGAAGCATCCTAAGACGTCTGGATGCCGGAGAGACCTATACATATCTGGGCGTGCAACAAAGGCACATCCAGGATGTAAAACAAATAAAGGATTCTCTCCGCGACAAATACAAACACCGTCTCCGAAAGATTTGGTCTTCCGAATTTTCGGGAAGAACAAGATGTCTGCAACTAATATGCTTGCCGTTCCGGTTCTGCTTTACTCCTTCGGCGTTGTAAAGTGGACGGTAGATGAGCTGCGCCAATTAGACAGAGATATCCACAAGATGATGAATATTCACAGAAGTATTCATCCTAGATCGTCCGTTCCTAGTGTGTACCTCCCACGTCAGCGGGGAGGCAAAGGACTTTTGAGCCTGGAGTGTATGCATGACAGAGTAGTACTGAGTATGGATGTAACATCCTCAGGAGCTCAGATCTCCTCTTGCGAATCGTAAAACATCAAGAAAATGTAGGAACGGGAGCAGGATTGTTCAAGGTAGCAAAAAGAGCAGCAGATGAATTCGATCTCGCATTCGAATTAGAGCTGCCGAACAGGAAAATCTGTTTCGGCAGCACGTCGATAAACCCCAGCATGGTGTCTTCTATAAGAACATAGAAACGCTGGGTTTATCGACCAGGCTTTACATTCGCCTTTTTTAAGGTCAGCCGGGCTTGAAGCAGAGACCGAGGGATTCATTATGGCTTGCCAGGATAGTGTTATCAACACCTTGGTTTATCGTAGCCGCGTGTGGCGTGTAGAGGTTCCTGATATCGACTGCAGGACCTGCCGTCAGGCGCCGGAATCGCTCATGCACTTACTTTCTGCATGCCCCGTATACGCAATTTCGGCCTACATCCACCGACATAACGCGGCGTTACGAGTGCTATACTATCATCTAAGGCACTCTTACGGTGTAGACACCAGTGCTGCTTTACGTCCCCGAAGATATCGAGTCCGTTGTCGAGAACGAGAAATGCCGGATTTACTGGAACTACTCGTTCCCGACGGTCAGGCTAATCCAAACAAACAAGCTTGACATAGTCCTCCTCGACCATCAACTCGAGGTGATGTATGTCATCGAGTTCTCGGCACCTGCGGAGAAAAACATCACCTTGAAGGAGGAGAAACGGACCAAATACCGCGATCTCCAGTACGAGCTCCAAGTGCTGTACCCAGGCTATTCGGTCAAAATGGTCGTCTTAATAATCGGTGTACTCGGAACTGAAGATCATACCGGCCTGCCAAAAATCAGCCGAGTGGCTGGCAGGCCAAATGCATTCTGGGTTCTCTCCGTTTGCTTAGGGCATACGATTCTGGTATTTGCAGTCATTAACCCTGCGGGATGTGGGGAGTGGCTGTAGTTAATACGCCGGCGTGACTCCCGTGAGGCGTCGGAGGCCACGGGAGGACTGTCCTGCATCGGATATTCCGAAATAATAATAATAATAAATCGCCTTTATTTTAATTTATTACGTAATTAAATTCATTGTTCTCATGCTGATCATACGATTTAAAAAAAAAAAGTAAAATTTTTAATTTGTTTTGATTTTTTCCTGGGGTTATTTGAAGAGATATCGAAAATCAAAAACCACCTTTTAATGGTTTTTTTATCCTTTACAATTTAGCGTAAAAAAATTTTTTACAAGACGTTTCGTCTTTTCGCGACCAACATCAAGTACGTTATATTAAACACGGACCTGTATTTTCTATTGCATTTTTTTGTAGCATTTAAACCTGAAACTTTCTTAACGTATTAAACTTCTATGTTGCTAAACGTTTCATAGCTGTAAACCATCATGGAAAAAAATCACATTTGATGGTTTACAGCTATGAAACGTTTAGCAACATAAAAGTTTAATACGACCATGAAGTTTTAGGTTCAAATGCTACAAAAAAATGCAATAAAAAAAATACAGGTCCGTATTTAAACGGACAAAATTGGACAAACTAGATGATCAATTCAATCTAGATTCAAGGAACATAAGGTTCATTTCAAACATGGTAGAACAGATAAGTCTAGTGTTACCCAATATGCTTTTGAGAACAACCATAAAAAAAGATAATAGCAATTTAAGATTAATTACGGATGTAACAATTGGTTAAAGAGTCACGGTTTACCGAAGCGTAACAATAGTTTAGGTGTAAATAGAACACATTGTTAGCATAAGGTGTTTTGTGGAAAACCGCGTCAGTGTTAGCTTCACACCGAAGGTTCCAACCCACTTTAGGAACACCATAAGGTAAACTTTTTCTTAAGGAAATATCGTAGGCCTTGGGCCACTGATTACTAATAACAAAAAAATGCAATACAAAAAAAACCAAGAAAAAGGTGTTCAACATTAAATTATCTGCAAAAAAGGTGAGAAACATTTCTTGCCTAGGAGTAACAGTTGTAACGCAAATTGGCTACAAATAAAGCTGGCTCGGTTTTGCCATCAATGTTGACCTCTGTACAAGAAGCTTATACAGGTGGACGTAGTTAGAACTGGCATTTTTCATACTTGTAAGTATAAATCTCTTGGAACACAAAAATGTTTTCTAGAGAATATTTTCAATTTGACTATTCTACTAATATAATTCAACTGTGTTAAAAGAAAACATGAAACGATGTGTGCTGTTATGACGCACAGTAGATAACGTGAATTAATTATGGATGGTGGAGTTCACAGATTTAAGATGAATAACTAGATACTGTAAAACAAATAAGTGATAGTGAGCAGTCGCGCAGATGTCGTTATGCCCTAATCAAAGATAATTGGTGCGACAAACTGAAATAGAATACCAGCGTCGTGTAAATTATAATAAATTAATGTGAATGCAAACAAAATACTTACATAAATAAGTAATAATTATTATCCAAACACTACATTGTTTTCATAGGTTAACAGCGGTAAATACAGGTAATTATTTGATATTTACTATAAAAACGACATAATATAACAAATAACCACAAAAAACAGAGTTAATATAACGCCTCTGAATAACACATTTGTTATTCTGGTCTAGCCGAGGAGTGTGGTAAAGTTGAAATTTGGTCAACAGCGCATACCCACCGCTCGCCATCACTCATCTGTTTTGCAGTACATATATATAATAATTAAAGTTAACGGCAGTAGTAGCTTTTACCTTGAAAGCGTATTTATGATTGAGCAAATCCGTACACTATTCAGTATAGCCGCAATCAGTTTGTATTGTAAAATCAGTGGTTACTTCACTGTTTACTAGTGAGCCGCAGGCCCAACATATTAAAATTGTGGTAGGGTATTAAACGGAGGCCATTCGCTAGTTCTAATTGGCAGACAAATCGTAAACAGATCAGCTTATGAGTCGCCGCAATCTAATTTGTTCTGCCAGAGGCATCGCATATAGGAAGCAGGAGAATAATTTAAAATATAAATATATGTATCATATTAAAGTAAGCATTGATTAAATTAATAATTATTACCTCATGAGTCATGATTCATAAAAATATATAAAATAAATAAAAATTGTTATAAATTGAAAAAAAAATTAAACTAAATAAAACGCAACAAAAACACTTAGTTTTTAAAGTTAGTTTAAACATTATAACAATAATTATTACACAAAACAGAACAATAACTGAATATTAAAAAAAACCTATATCACAACAAAGAATGAAAACAGAAAACATAAAAATAAAGCTTGTAAAAAAATATGACAACAAAACAAAAAAATTTACATATACAGTTGTAACGAAGTGATTATTTTATAGAATTAAATAAAATATGTAACTAGGTGCTATTTGTCTGATTCAAAAGATATTTTAAACATTGCCATATTCCGCGCATCACTACCGCGTCCCCCTACTTCTGCTTTTGGCAGAGTTTAGTAGCTTGAGGATTTTTCAGAGCGTCCAAGACAGTCCGTTACTACCGCCAGTACCTACCAGACGTGCCGACACCGACCGCTCCAGAGAGGAAGCAGCCCAAGATACGGAAGTAGGTATCAAGGTTTGGTAAATAAAAAGTATTACTTGGCTGGTGTGTATTTTCCGGACATTGTTTAGAGTTTGTAAAACGCGACCGCCCCATCCGTGGAGGCCGCAAGCGTGAAGCCATATCCGCCTCATACACCTCCGTCCGAGTGTAGAACGGGAGAACGGCTGAAGGTTGGAATCATAACCGCGTTATACCGCGTGTCCTCCAGGCTACCTGAGCACGTCATATTCTGCAGGGTGACTTGGAGGTACTATCGTTCGTAACCGCGTATCCTCCAGGCTACCTGAGCACGTCATATTCTGCAGAGTGACTTGGAGTTTGACATTACCGTAGTCTCTTTAAATTTCCAACCGGTAGGCTTGCCACTCCTCCCCCCCAACCGTAACCGCGTTATACCGGGTGTCCTTCAGGCTACCTGAGCACGTCATATTCTGCAGGGTGACTTGGAGGTACTAGATTCGGCATATCATAAGTCCGGAACCATCCATTAGCCAAGCCATAGTAAATAACAGCCATAGTAAGTCATAGTGTGCTTGTATTAACGCTTGCTTCCCTCCTGGTATCCGTCCGTCGTCTGCTTAAGGCCGATTCATTATTGCTGGTCACCTTTTTCGCTGCTTAATCACCGTATTACCGTGTCGCACCGCTTGTACGCCCGCTTACTGTCCCCGCTCGCCTGTAATTAAGACCGCTTGTAGAATAAGATGTACATATAGGTAAATAGTAATTAGTGTGTAGAATAAATGTAAATATATTGAATGAGAGTGGTTTCATTAACTGTAGTGTGTAAGTTACCTTTTTCCCGACCCATGGCTTATCCGTTTCTTCACTGTAGTTGCCCGGCCTCTATCGTCCCCCCGATAGAGTAAAGTGGTGTTTCTGCACTCTAAACAGAAACTGGTGCCCGAGATATCCGTACCGTGAGCACCGCCGTAGTTTTGGGCGTCAAAGTGACACTTCTGCTCTTGTGTAGAAAAGAAGAGTACGTCACACAGTATGTCCTCCGAATGAGTTCACAATAGGTGATGTGGACCAGAAATTTTAGATTTTTTTTTGCAATTTGAGGGTTCATCCCTGGTTATCTGAAAAGACATTTTTGGTGTAGTTTTGTTTTATTTTTAATCACGTAGGCCATGGTAGTTAAGCAAAAACTACTTTCTTGTTATGTAAAGTATATTTTCTGCTTCTTCCATTCATATATTCGACAAAGGCAGAAATCGGCTTGTTTTGACCGTCATAATGAAAATGACATTAATATTTGGCACAAGTGATAATTTTGGCATTCTGTCGGTACAGTGCAAAATAACATGTTATTCATTTTCATTATAACCGCGTCGTATATCCAAGCTCACATCACTAGACATATTAATGGTTTTTTAACGTAATTGATTATTTTTGAATACCTATAATATACGCGATTAGACGCCGCCCATGGCCTGGAATTCTTTCAAGGTTTAAGCTACTACTGCCGGTATCACTAGTAATAATAATTGATGTAGTTTTTATAAAGTGTACATGGTTTGAAAACATTATTTTTTATTTCTGTATTTTTTCCAGTTAAACTTTTAAACACCCGGCGCTGACCAAAACCAACAAAATAATGGAAATGCCAGAGTTGAAAAACATAATATCCCCAGATGGGTACTCATTCCATCATTAAGATGAATTGCCCCAGGGATTCTACAACGATAGATGCCAATAAAGAGAGGATGGAGGACAGTGCGAGGGCGGACATAACTCGCAGATTCACTGCCAGACCGTCTAATCTAGAAGCAGGAACTTCAGGTGTTGAAACAATACAACTGAAGGATAAAAAGGTTTCCGAGGCTCAAAAAGGAAGCAAAAATGAGGGTGGTGCAAATCAACCTTCATTGTGCCACACATTATGGTGGTGATTGCATGGTGTTGTTCAGTTTCTGCTCATTCATTCTAGTTTTCCAGTGATCTAAGTTGTTTTATGATGTGTAATTTTATATTAACAGAAAGCTGAAATTGTGCTCTTACTATATACATACATATTATTTTACTTAAAAACCTTGATTTAGTGTTAATTTGTTTCATAAACAATAATTGTTAACAGCTTCAGTGCTTTTCATGAACATTCCAAAAGGATAAAAATTCGCATGAAGAAAACATAAAGTATGATAACATTTTAAAATACACTGTGGACTCTAAAAAAGTGTATCAAATTTATATGTACAAGGCGGGCTCAAAATTATTTGCAAACATTTGTTTACAACAAAATATTGTAACTAATTAATAAAATCAATATCCTGACATGCACATCTTATACTAGACCGCCTGACAAATTATTTAAATTTATTGTAGAACACAATACTCACGAGTTCTGAAGTGAAAGTTATGCAACTGAAGAACAACAGAACAATGTTATATGCCTGTAAAAATTGTCAGTCAGTTCCAATTTATGAGATATTAAATATTAAAATAAAAGTTTTTTTACGATGGATTAAAAAAGTTTATTTACTTATAGAAGCCCAAAAGCAAGAAATCACAACACAGACTGAAATCATGAATACTATATCTCTTGAATCCAAGAAAATAAATAATCTTGATAGTACCAAATCATATGCTCATGTAGTTTCATATGTAGTTTCATCGAACAAGGAGGAAAAACAAGAGAGTAATAAAACTATAAATGAGCTAAAAGAAAAAATTGATCCAAGAAGCTTAGCAACTGCAGTAGAAAACAAAAGGGGGAAGATAAGGTACAGTTATAAGTTGCAATAACACAGACACGAAAAAGAAAATAAAGGAGAAGATTAAAAGTGAATTAGGAAGTAGACATGGTATAGCAGATGGTGTTCAAAGACCCCCTAAAGTATAATTCGTGGAGTGGAAGATTTTATTAATTGGAGGATGAAAACATTTTTATTGATAGTTTGAAAAACAAAACGATCTGATAATTACCAATAAATCCATTTTAAGTGTACAATCTAAGTATAAACAAAAAGATAAACATAATAAAAGCAATATAATCTTAAGGGGCCTAGTCGGGAAAAAGCTTCGGATAGCTGTGTCACTATCTGGAAAGTTTTTATACATGCGCCGCTGAATAATTTTGCTCTTGACTATACCTTCACTGAACGTTGGATTCACCGACTTCATTGAGGTGCGATTCCCGATAGAGGTAACACTCCCTTGCTCCATTTGTAGTGACAAAGATACTTATTTAGAAAATTCTTTTTAACCAAATAGTACGGAATAAAAGTTTGAATCTTGCTGAGCATAATTATGAAGATTCATTCTAGAAGACATGTATGAATTTTACCTAGAATTTTACCGATTGATATCATAATTCAGGAGCTAATCACGTTCAAATTTCGTTCAAATTTGCAAAAAAAGCTACAGAAGAAATATTATAGTTAGAGGAATACCAGAAAATCATCACGAAAATTTAATAGACAAATTAATTTTATTCCTATCAGAAAAACCGCTTGAATTTACAGTGCAAAAAAAGCGACATCAGTACCTGCTATCGCATGGGTAAAAAACGCAACGATAATACATCGAGGTTTGTAGTTGTTGAGTTTACAACCCAGTGGATGCGAGATGAGGTTTTTAGGATGAAAAAACGTTTAAAAGGTTCCGGCATAGTGATAGTGGAAATGATAACCAAGCCCAGGCTTGAGTTGTTTAAAGAGTGTCGAAAAGTGTATAAAAATTTGTGTTGGACTGAAAATGGTAAGGTGCTTATTATGCATAACAATCAAATAACTGTCATTAGAGACAATGATCACTTAAACCAATTATTGAATATTTAATAGGTGTAACTCATATTTTTACAACCTATTTACGAAATAAATGTTTTTGTTTTTCTTAATTTCTTCGCTCTCATTAGTTGGTGTCATTATAAATAAATCACAATTTTTTTTTTATTATTTTTCTTTTTTTTATCTTTTCTTATGGAGTTCATATTTATAAATACTACTTTCATTTTGTATCGTCTATTTACCTTAATATATATTATCATTATTCTTTTTTTTCCTTTTATTTTTTATTATTAGTAATAAGTTCGTTTGTTTTAATTAACTTAATAACATCTATGAGAGAAAATCTTTTTCACTGGCACATTTAAACATAAGATCGTTAACGGCAAAATTCAATGATTTAAAAAATCTTATAATAAGTAAAAATTATTCAGTTATGGCAATTTCAGAGACATGGCTCAATCCAGAAATTGAATCGGCGTATTTTAAAATTGATGGTTATACATTCTTAAGAAAGGACAGAGAAAACAAAGGTGGAGGCGTGGGGATCTATATCAAAAATGAAATTAAATATAATATTCTGCAAACAAGCAACGAAATTGAACAACTATGGGTAAGCATCAAAATCAGTAACACTGAATATACAGTAGGGGTGATTTATCGTGCACCTAACTTTGAATGTAATACATTTTTAAACATATTTGAAAATACCATAACAAATGAATTACCAAATAATTTTCAAAATTTATTTTGTTTAGGGGATTTTAACATAGATCAGCTACAATTACATAATTCGGCAACAAAACTATTTACTAATACTATGGATTGTTTGGGTATAGAGCAAATAATTAATGAACCCACTCGCACGACTGCTACATCTTCAACAATTATAGATTTAATATTAACAACGAATTCAGATGCTATTTTGGATAAGGGGGTCATAAGCATGCATAATCTTTCTGACCATGATTTAATCTATTGTAGAATAAATGCTTTCATCAAATGTCCAAATAAAGAAATTATTTATAGAGATTACAAAAATTTTAATCAAGAAAATTTTAATAACCATTTGCGCTCTCTGCCAATTTTTCATTTAATTGTAATTGAAAACTTGGAAGAAAAAGTTGCTTTTTTAAACGAATGTTTAAGTGATCTATATAACACTCAGATACCAGAAAAAAAATGTAAAATAAATAGACCTTACACGCCGTGGGTAACTTATAACTTAAAGCAGATCATGAAAGAAAGAGATAAGGCTAAAAATAAATATAATAAAAATAAAACTATTGCTAACTGGGAATATTATAAAACGGTAAGAAATTACACAAATATAGCGGTCAAAAGAGAGAAAAAAGGCTTACCTTAACTACAAAGTACAAAATAGTAACATATCTGAGACATGGGCTGAACTAAAAAAACTTAATGTAATTTATAAAAAAAATATTGATATTCCACAATCCTTGCAAAACCCAGATAATATTAACGATTTTTTCATCAACTCTGTACCTAAGTTACAAAACAATAATAAGTTTAATTTAATTAATTACTATAAAAGCAATACTAAAGATAATATTGGTAATGATTTTTTGCTTCTCTACGGTTAATGATAGTTGTGTGAGTAAAATAATATCTAATATTTCTTCTAAAGCGGCTGGTGATGATGGTTTTAATATTACGTTTATTAAATTATGTTGTCCTTATATTGTCCCCATTATAACACATATTGTAAACTACTGCTTAGAAAATAGTGTTTTTCCAAATCAGTGGAAAATCGCTAAAGTAAAACCTATTCCTAAGTGTAATGAAGTAACTGAGTTAAAAAATCTAAGACCGGTTTGTGTATTGCCGGTTCTCTCAAAAATATTAGAAAAAATTATAGAGACTCAACTTAGAGAGCACATAAATAATAAACCGATAATACCCATATACCAATCTGGCTTTCGGCCACAGCACAGCTGCCTGACGGCCTTGCTGAATATTAGTGATGATATCATAGCATCTACTGATAAAGGCCAAGTTACAACCCTTATTCTTCTTGACTTCAGTAAGGCATTTGATACCTTAGACCACGATATTTTAATTTCAATATTACATTTTATAGGCCTTGCTGAAAAATCAGTTAACTTATTGAGTAATTACTTAACAGGAAGAAGACAAAGGGTTGTAATAAATAATGAGTCATCTAGAATGCTTGAAGTATCAACTGGAGTACCACAAGGTTCAATATTGGGTCCTCTGTTGTATACTATATACACATGCAATTTTTTTCTTATATTACTTATTGTAAATATCACTTCTATGCAGATGATACTCAGTTATACTACTCATTTAACGCCAGTGATATCCAGCAAGCTAGTCATGAGATAAATTTAGACCTATCAAACATAAGTCAAGCTGCTGCTGAACATTCTTTGTATATTAATTCTAGCAAATCGGCGCTAATTATATTTGGCAAAAAGGCTGTTTTGGAAGTAGTACAAGATAGTATGACATTGAAAATTGGGGATGAATTATTAAAAGCAGTGCAAGAAGTAAAAAATTTAGGAGTAATTATTGATTCAAATTTAAGATTCAAAAAACAAGTAAGTAACATGATCCGAAAGGCTTATTATAATCTAAAAATTCTGTACACAAGCAAAGATATACTTACCAAAAAAATTAAGAACATCTTTATGTGAATCTCTTGTTTTGTCACAATTTAATTACTGTGATGTATTGTATGAATTTTGCATTGATAAACAAGACTGTTACAGAATTCAAAAAGTCCAAAATTCGTGTATTAGATTTATATACGGTATAAAAAAGCGGGATCATGTTACCTACAAGCTGACTGAATTAAATTGGCTTAATATGTCGAATAGAAGAAAGCACCATTCCATATGTTTTTTTCATAGGCTGATCATGTTGAAATCACCAAAATATCTATATAATAAGCTTAGATTTCGCACAGATATACACAACATTAATATTAGAAGAAAAGATATGCTCTCCATGCCCCATCATAAATTAACCTTATATGAACGATCCTTCTCTTATAATATAGTAAAACTGTATAATCAAATTGATTACAGTTATAAAACCATGCCAATCTCGACATTTAAAAGAAAAACTAAGCAATTATTCTAAAAGATTTTTCTTGTTTTAGTTTGTTTTTAACTGTTTTAAAATATAATATATTATTTAATTGGGGCATAGCAGAAAATACTTCTTATTTATCACATGGTAATATTTTCTTATGTTTTTTTCCTTTTGCTACGCCCCATTCGAAGGATGTATGGAAGATCTTTGGCTGCTTTGGCAGTTCATTGAATACATTCCTTTTCACCCCATATTTGTAAACATATTATTTTTTCTTTTTCTTAATTGTTATGTAATTAATGGGATGAATAAATGTATTATTATTATTATTATTATTATTATTATTATTATATTTACAGCATAACTTTTCCCTACATAAAGTGAAAATTAATTAAAATAGATATACATGTACCCTCTAGTATACTTTCAACTACTGATCCTCCAAATTTGGTGTAATTTGACCAAACCGTATGGAAGAAATAAATTTTGAAAAATTACCTTACAAACACTGGTTCGATTAGCCCTCTTAACAGTGGATGTTGCACTGAAAGAGCAAATGTGCCAATTGGGTAAAGTAAACACTGGTTGGAGAAGGTGTATGGTACATGCATACCATGCTGTTATCATCAATCATAGCAATCACCAAATTTTGTCTCACTGGCTATGAATATGGAACACAAAATGCCAATAAGTTTACTTCACCCAAACGTCCAATGCATATCAAACTGTATAAATAACATAAGCATAATTGCAAATGAGCTCTCCGTTAACTTTGTAGCAATCACTGAGCACTGGCAATCCTCTAAAAGTATAGAAACATTTCAAACAGATAATTACAATATAGCCTCTTCTTACTGTCGAGCTGCAGCTAATGCTCATGAAAGAACAGTGTTGAATGCATTAAATTCACTGAAGTCTACAGTACGAGAAGATATAATATCCTTAAATGACGTATATCTTTTCGAATGCGCATCGGCATAATTTAATATTGACAGTACTATTTATGTTGTCTGTGTTGTGTACAGGTCCTCATCGTCTGATTTTAATTTTTTTATTAACAAATTAGTTCCGTTATTAGAAAAAGTATGTGAAGGTGACAAATTTGTATTGGTTGCTGGTGATTTCAACATAGATATGTTGGATTCTAATTTTCTAAGGATGCATTGAATAACTTATTAAAATCTTATATGGAAACATCTATAAATGAATCAACACGAGTTACTGCTACCACGAAAACCTGCATCGATAATATGTATATATATATTTCAAGTGCTCTTATGGTAAAAGTAATAGATGCAAATATATCAAATCATTTTGCTCAATATATTTGCATTCATCACAAATCTCCACTATTCGAAGAAACTCATGATGTGAGGCGAATATTCAGTCAAGCAAATTATGAAATCCTTATCATTCTTTAATGATCGAAACGTGGCTACAGGTTTATGAGGCAGCATCAGTTGATGCAATAATAGCTTTATTAAATTACTTTTATTACATTTTAATACCGCTTTTCCCTTAAAGAAAGTAAGAACTAACATAAATAAACCTAAACTTAAATGGATTTCTGGCAAAAGATACTTTAAATCTCATGTCAGGATTATACAACCAAAATTAAATAGAACATTTTTATTGCTTATAAAGATTATTATTCCAATTTACTTTTATTAGAAAAAAAGAAATATGGGGAAAGAATTGCAGTCAGATAATAAATGTAAAACAATCTGGGATATTGTCGACAGGGAGAAAGGTACAAAAAAATGTTTTTCAAATGCCGTTAATGGAATTAAAGTTAATAACAAATTGATCACTTTTCCAAAAGAAGCAAGTAATTTGTTTAATGAATTTTTTTCTGCAGAAACTCTGCGTTTTGTTGACAATACGTTTATAAATTCTAGTTAGACAGAAAACTTAACTTTTTTAACTAATGTTAAAGCAGAGTATGTATAAAGGTATTAGAATGTATAAAAGGACAAAAAAATAAATATTCATCAGGTAAAGATCATATAAGTAATGTATTATTGAAGAAAATTGCTCTATACATTGTTCTGCCTATTACATACATATTAAATAAGTCATTAAAATGTGGAATTTTCCCAGCTGGGATGAAAATAGCAGTTATCAAACCCCTATATAAAAAGGGTGATCCCTTCTTAATAGAAAACCATAGCCCTATTAGTTTGTTATCAGCTATTTCAAAGTTAACTGAAATTATTATGTGTAGAAGATTAATACCTTTTTTTGGATCCAATAATATAATAAAGTTGCCAACATGGTTTCCAAAAAAAGAATACTTCTCTGAAACTAGAAGTATCTATCTAGGAGTACCACAGGGCAGTGTTGTTGGTCCAATCCTATTCATTTTGTTTGTCAATGATTTAACAAATATCATTAATGACCCATTTATAATACCAATTATGCAGATGATACAAATATTCTGATTGCTGAGCAGAATTATGAAGTTTTAAACTTAAAAACTACAAATTCAATACCACAAATAGCAAGCTGGTTCCAAAAAAACTCATTACTATTACACGCTAGCAAAACAAATTGCATTCTGTTTAGGCACAGTCGAAATGCCAACAATTTTCCTGGGAATATCAATGTTAACAAATTGATCTTACACACACAAACTGCACCAAATTGCTGGGGGTCTCAATTAACCAACACATGAACTGGATGATCCAAGCCACAATTGCTTTGTCGTAGATTCAGTAAAGCTTGTTATACTCTTAAAGAACTGAGAAAGGTTGTTAATCAGAATACACTTACTATTGCATATTATGGCTACTTTTATTCTATTATGACTTACGGAATTTTATTCTGTGGTTCACACAGTCAAGATCCATTTTTAATACAAAAGAGAGCAATTAGAATCTTATGAGGATTGAGATTAGGAGACTATTGTCGTGTAAGTTTTTAAAAAATTAAATGTATTAACTCTTCCCACAGTCTATGTGTATGAATGTCTAAGTTTGTCTTCAACAACATGGCTCTCTTTGAAAACTATGTAAATCCACATTTGCACAATACTAGATAGATATAAAGATAAATTTTCTATCCCACTCACAAAACAACTCTACTTGAAAAATGTTGTTTTTATAAGTACTTACAGATGTATAATTTATTTCCAAGACACATGAAAGAATAAATGTATTCAATATCTTCAAGAATAAAATTAATTGATAAATGCAGAACCATATCGAGTAGAGGATGTAGAAGAGAGATAAAAATCCTTAACTTCATAATTGTAATGTTTGTCACTTTGTTTTATTTTATCTCGTCTTATACTTAATATTTTTATCTTATTATGAATTGTCTAATTACATTTATGTTGTGACTTGTACTATACAAATTTTGTGCCTGGTATAACATAAAATTCTATTCTATTAATCATAGCAGAGCCGCCACACGGTGCACAGTGGTTCTCCGTCCACAGTAAGGTACGACAAAAATATAATGTGCATGATAGGTAAAGCAATTTGGATCAGATATTTATTAAAATAAAAAAAAAAACCAAAAAAGCAACACACAATATACATGAAATGAATATTTGCACATTACATAAATTTGGGATAAAGACTATCACTATGAATTTATTAATACTAATGAAATTTTAACAGAATTAACTTAAATTATTGTCTACAGTTATTTATTTATGGCGTCCTATAATGTTTCTTCTCACTTTTTTTTGGCTATTATGTCACTGTCCTATAAATTAATTAAAAAATGTCTGTTAAATAAACCTCTGCGCCAAAAGAATGTCACAGGTTGATTTTTGAAAAAAAAATATTTTTTCCTATTCAAAAATGTCTCGCACCCTAAAAAATATTAATCTGAAAATGAAACTTAAATGTCAAATAATTGACTTTTCGGAACACTCTCTTAATTCCGTTTTCAAAACTAGGAAAATTTCTTTGATATGACAGTTTTCTGTTTATATATTTCCATAGACACGTGAGACATTATGTTATATTGATATTTTTTCTATTTATCTCGTCTCTAAGGATTGACAACCAGTCGTACAAAAATTTACAGAGTAATTATTATTGGACACACATTTATTACCGTTCAACAAAATAATGGTTGGTTCTTTAAGTTTTTTCTTGTACTTATTATTTTCTTTTCCAAAACTTTTGCAAAATCCCACAGAATGTGATTGGTATTCCACACGCGTAATCACGTATGTTTGATTTTTCAAATTCTCCCTTCCTAGCATAATTCTTATGTGGTAAATTTAATGTCGGTCGGTCATCTAGACCTTTCAATATACGACTCGCTGAACACAATTAAAGTATGCTAGGAAGGGAGAATTTGAAAATCAAAAATATGTGAACAAGCATGGAATCAATCACATTCACATATCCTCTTTAAGTGTCAGTTTTTCCATAATATTTAAGCCAAATATCAAAAATATACATGCATGGAAACACGCACTGATGGCTTGTACCTATAATAAAAAAATCGAATTACTACAAGTAAACCAACAATCAAACTACATACAATAACTTGCCAATAGATTGCGCATAGGCATTTACTATGTGACGTGTACGTCTACGTAGCATTTAAATTACTCGAAAAGTTGGAAACATTTGAAAAAACTGTTCAAAAACTGAATACAAATGACAAGTAACTAACACACAAAAACAAATTGTGAAGAATCTAAAAAGAATACATAAAAAAACTGCATGTCGTGGCTGTCACACGACAACTACAATCACCCACAAATAGGTACATGTATTTATTATAAATGTTGTACATACCTTGCTCCTGAATCTTCATTTGTAAAACACTTGACACAAACACCCAATTTCTGAGAATAAGTTAGCGAACAATTAGGTTTCACTAACGTAAATAACATAAGGCAATCAATTTGTTCGATGCATTCACTTCTGATGACTAAATAGGACCGAATGCAATTTTAAAATTGTAATTAATTTATAGTTTCATGAAGCTCAGACCTGTAGGTGTTATGACGATTAAGACACTGCCACTAACTAACCTATGTTCTAGGGATCTGGTGGCAGTAAAGGTCAAGGCAGATAGCACGGACTAAGAGAGGGAATTCTGGGCTCAGCGTACCTCCACTACGACGATCCGGAACCACCACTCACCAAGGCTGTAGAGAAGTTAGTGAAAGTTCGCAAAGGAGATGGATCATCGGCTGTGATACAAACGCACATCACACAGTCTAGGAAAGCTCACCAATGTGACAGGTGAGCCACTTTCTCAATTATTATGGCAAATAACTTAAGACATAGTAAATAAAGATAATAGGCCTACCTCCGTAACAACACAAAGTCAGGAAGTAATTGACATAATACTAGCTACTATATTTGCAGGTAACTTCACATGGAAAAATGATATGCATCTGATAAAGATAGCTGTTCGAATCACAGTCACATACGCTTTAACATAACGGAAGTTGAACATATCAAAGAAACTGATCGGAATCCCAGATCACAACCTGAGGGACAATTCAGACATGAGAAGGAATGTTTACGAACTGAAACAGAAACGCACTCATTTCTGTGTACAATAAAAACGGCCCTCTGGTGACGAATAACACCAAATGGAATGTTCCGAGTACAATAAAAAAACTGAGGAAGACC
The DNA here is from genome assembly GCA_029963845.1 of Rhamnusium bicolor. Lineage (NCBI taxonomy): Eukaryota > Metazoa > Arthropoda > Insecta > Coleoptera > Cerambycidae > Rhamnusium > Rhamnusium bicolor. Next base: position 61,825 of record JANEYF010004958.1, read on the forward strand.
TAAAGGGAATCATGGAGAGGTACTTTGAGGACATTGAGATCACTGTAGAATGCTCCAGACTTTAGAAGATTCTGTCTAAGGAACCTCAGTGATCCGTATACTCCCTGAAAAAAAAACCAGGAGTATTCACAAAGACAGGGAGGGAAACGATGGAGGAATTACTCTGTGTACAATTTTATGGCTCTATCATTAGTGAGCAACCAATCGACGACTGGCAGAACTCAGAACTAGAATAACATGAAAACAGAGCTTCTAGGGAACGTTGGACAGTCACCAAACGTGTGATGAAACATGAAAATTCGAATGGGCTGTAAATTCATTCCAGCTGCACAAATCTCCAAGGCCAGACGGGGTTATACCAATAATGTTGCAACAAATAACGGACCTGATGCTAAGAAAACTTGGTACAATAATCAGAGCCAGTCTGGCTCTAGGCCACATATTAGGGGTTGGAAATCTATTAGGGTGGGAAAGCATCTCACTCTCAAGCCAAATCCCTAAGGCCTGTTAAGACTGATTAGTCTTACGTCTTTTATACTCAAGACTTTGAAAAAAACTGCTAGACAGACATATTAGGGACGGTTCACTGATTAAGAAACCAGTTCAGACTAATATGCATACTAAGTAGGAAAGTCAACAGAAACAGCACTCCATCATTCAATCAGGATGGAAGAGACGCTGAGAAAAAACGAGGTTGGACTAGGAGCCTTCCTCAACATCGAGAGGGCCTTCGACAACACCTCTTTTTCTTCAATTACTAGGGCTGCCAGAGAACGTGGGATCGACCCCACCTATTGCAGATGGGTTACGTCCACATCTATGCTTGACGACTCTTTCGTGGGCGAAGGGGTGACTGCAGGGGGAGTTACTATCCCCTTTTTTGTGGAATATTTTAGTAACAAGCTTCTCGAGATACTTAGCAGAAAAGGATTTACCATTCGAGACTATGCTGATAATATAGTAAGAGGCAAATTTGACAGCACCGTTTGGGAACTAATGCAAAAAACCCTAAACGTCACTTAGAAATGGATGAAGAAGGGACTCAAGAAAAGCCCCCAAGAAATCGCCATTATCTCATTCACCAATAGAAGAAATCTAGAGGGCCTAACACCTCTAAAACTCCTAGGTGGTAAAGTATCTTGGAATCATGATTGACTCCAAACTTACCTGGACCCAGCACACTGATAAAATAAAACGGAAATCGGAAATTACCCTCTAACGGTAATTAGACAAATCTGTGGCAAAACCTGGGGACTCAAGCCTGATATAGTGCATTGGCTCTAATCATGGTTGTAAGACCCTCGACGATTACATCTGCAACCCTGGCATGGTGGCCTAAGGTGATGTAAACAACAGCTTCAAATAAAGCCAGGTGCAAAGGCTTGCGTGTTTGCGTATAAGGGGGGCAAAGCGCTCAACCCTCACTGCAGCAATGGGAGCCCTGTTCAATCTTCCCCCACTCCACATAATACAAGGGGAGGCCAGGATGGAGCTCCCCAGGATGCAAAATTCTGGGGAGCTGATACATCATAGCTTGAGTCATGAAAGAATCATGCACTTCGGAATCACAGTACACTATTAGAGGCCGAAATATGCGCAATTTTAGTGTATTGTATTCGCGAAAACTTAATAGTATAGGCAATGGCGTTCAAATTCGACAATGAAAGGTTACCATCTGCTAGTCGGTAATCAAAGAGACCACATGAGTACCATACTTTTTTCTCATTTGAAATTTTTGGTATGGCGTATAAGGAGGGAGAACATTTTTTTTTGAATGGTTACCGATATTTGTCCGCATAGGTAGTTAGTATATGTACTCCACATACCCCAATTACGCTGGCAGACAAAACTTCCGGTTGGCGCGCGGTAACTGAAAATTGAAAAAAAAAATTTTAGTTATCGGACCAAATCTAGCGCAAAATGTTTGTTTTGGTGTGTACAGTACTGTACTATAATGGCAGACACTTCTATCTGTCGATTTTTGAGCATTTTGCATTCAAAATGGCGAAAAATCGATTAAAATATGAAATGTTGATAATATTAGTTAAAATTAAAAAAACCGTCTGCCCAGTCAGCTTATGGTTCACAAGGCACTAAAAAAACCCTAATCTTGGCTGACAGCATTTTGGCCTAATTTAACCCCCCAAACCACCCCTTAAAAGGTTTGGATATGTTATTACAGTAGAAAATACGAAAAATTTGAACTTTTTTAACTCTTTAAAGGATGGTTTGAGGGGGTTAAATTTGACAAAAATGTGTGCCAGCCAAGGTTAGGGTTTTTTTAGTGCCTTGTGAACCATAAGCTGGCTGGACAGCCATTTTTTTTTAAATTTTAACAATTTTTTATCAACATTTCAAATTTTGATACAATTTTCGCCACTTTGGTGGCAAATTGCTCAAAAAACCGACCGATAGAAATGTCTGCCTCTGTAGTACAGCACTGTACACACCAAAACAAACATTTTTCGCTAGGTTTGGTTCGGTAACTAAAAAATTTTGTTTTTCAATTTCCGGTTACCGAGCGCCGACCGGAAGTGTTGCCTGCCAGCGTAATTGGGGTATGTGGAGTACATATACTAACTACCTATGCGCACAAATATCGGTAACCATTAGATTAAAAAAAAAAAGTTTCCCCCTCCGTATCCGGCCGCCATACCAAAAATTTTAAAAAGAGAAAAAGTATGGTACTCATATGGTCCCTTTGATCACCGATTGGCAGACGGTAACCTTTCATCGTCAAATTTGCACGCTACTGCTTAGACTATAAGGAGAGCTTACAAAAACAAGCAGTTCCATATTGTTTCAGACAATCAGGCGGCACGAAGGCACTAAAATGCTGTAAAGTGACGTCAACACTGGTGTGGGAAAGCTTAGAAAAACTCAAGGCCCTGGCAAAATAGAATACAGTCAAACTGATCTGGGTACCAGAGCATAGTAGTGTACTATAAAACGACAAAGCTGACGAACTTGCCAAACAAGGATCAGCTATAGCATTCATTGGCCCGGAACAAGTACTTGCAGTGCTGAAGTGCAAGGAGGTGCATATCAGACTGGGTCAAAAAATACAATAGATATTGGCAAAATATATCAGGACAATGACACGGCAATGCATTTATAATCGAACCTTGCACAAAAAAGAGCTCAGCAACTGCCTATATTAAGCAGGAACCAGCTAAAAATTGTAACAGGGTTACTCACAAGTCGTACACCAGTGTAGAAACACCTACTACAAAAATTGGGTTGTATGAGGTGACCTGGGATGTAGGCTCTGCTGCGGAGAAGTGCCCGAAACAGCGGGACGCATACATTGTCAATGCAAGACGCTAGAACGCAAAAGACAAACATTTTTTGGGGAAACAAAAACGGAGACGAGAATACTTGCACACAGTCCGTCATAGAACTGTATTGGCTAATCAGCACCACAGGAATCACCGGAAAGGTATAGATAACCAGGGAAGGACACAATAAGCCGCCTTGACTGCAGTGTCACCGCGACTGTATAGACAGGCGGACTTGAGGGGGTAAAAAAATCGCAATGTAAAATCATGATATTTCCTAATCAGTATTTTCATTTTTTCTTGAAAGCGCCGCGTCCTATCGAGTTCTGACAGGAGAGCATTTTTTTAGATAAAACTGAATGCTTCTACAGTTTTTAAAAATATTTGCAAAATTTCAATGCAGCTGTAACGAAGTGATTTTTCCATTGATAGTCTTCTATTGTAACTAGACCGAAATGGGTTTTTTAGTTCACTTTGGTACACCCTGAATACGATAACTTGTGTTAATATTACTTTTAGAACCGTTTTGAACCAAAGTTAAATTTATTTTGCAAGTCCGGTATTTCAAATAACAATTATTTCTCTAATATAATTGTTTCAAACCGGTTTTTTTTCAGGGTAATCTTAGTTATTCTAATGAAAAATCGTTTATTGTGTTTGTACTCAATCAAGTAAGAGGAAAGTAGTTTAATATAATTTCGTTTGATTTCAAAGCAAGTTGAAACCATTTATTCATAGTAAATAAATATGTCTATTTGTTTAATAATGTACCGAATAAGTTACTAATTAATTTATTTTTAAATATTAGTACCTGGCCGTTTTAAATTATTTCTTTTCGGAAACATAGTTTCAAAATTATGAGAAAGCTATTCCCAGCTTTAGAATATTTTATAAACATTTGTTTATACGAATTAACCCAGGAAATTTATTTAAATATGATGCGCCGAGATAAGCTGAAATAATGTTTGCCTCGGACAGCAGTCGACCCGCTTGCGCGTCGCACTGATCCCCGCCATTATTTGGCAGGCGTTTTTTTAGTATAAATTGAATCACACGGCTTGAAAGAATCACATGTTCTCCAGTTAGTGCTCAAGCAAGAAGCAGTCAGTTCCCGACCTCCAGTGCACTCCGCAACCAAGTAATGGTAAGAATACTTTTGACCGTTTTACTGTTTTTATTTGTATTTCCGTTATTTTACCATTTGTGCCCGAATTTACCGTTGTATTATTTTGTCCGAAGTGCCTGTTTTCCGAATAAGTCAGAGATATTCGGGAAATTTCGCGATTCATTAATAAAGTTGGGTTATCCATTCAACGACGAGCATCGGAATTATTCGGTTGTCATTTTATTTAGTATTGACGTAAAGATAGGACTTTTAATCCTCGATCTGTGGAAAGAGTCCCATCTCAGTCCTAATTGCAATAAAGTACCGATGAAATCTTTAATCCTCGATCCGTGAAAAGGATTTCATCAGGTGCACGCGAAGTGGCACAAGTGTGGTTCTTAATCCTCGATCTGTGGAAAGAATCTCACTAGGTGCTCCGGGAGGTAATACATGAACCGTTCCATCCGCCGTAGTCAAGAAGTCCTAACAAGGGACATTAGGAGCGAGTCTAAAGATATAGCACGATCGCGATTAGCCAGTCAAATATACCGCCTGTTCCTCAACTGACCGCCTGCCGTAATACCGTCTTAAGCATTGGTGACTAGAGTCACTAATCGCTTGCTGTAAATACCAGTAGTAGTAGCTGCCATAACTGTGCTTTATTTCGAATGACCGCTTGCTTGCTTTTGTAGGTACTGATAATAAACATTTGATAGTAATACCGTAGTAGTTTCCGTAACTTAGCTGTATTTGATATAACTGATCACCGCTTTTGCATTACATAACCTCTTGCTTGTTTTCTTTGGTTGCTTACTTGTAATATAAGTTAATACTTACATTTGCATTATAATATAACTGTTGTGTATATATTTATTTTTTTATTCTTTTGTGAAGCGGTCTTAAATAGAGTAAGTGAAGTTAAACTTCTGCCTTTTATTTAATACAGCGTTATAAGTAAGTAAATCTGTTTATACACCGAAAGTAATTTTCGGCAGGTAAAGTGAAGTTGTCCATTGCTACGCAAACGACAACCTCACACACACACACAGACCGCCTGGCATTCCGTTTCATCACTGAGTTACCCTAGCTTCTATCACACCGCTGATAGAATAAAGTGGAGTTCCTACTTTAAAACGGCAACTGGTGTTCGAGACCGTTACCGTAATAAAAGTTCAAAGTACCGTTACTGTATTGAAGGTGCCAAAGTGACGCGTTCACACACGTAACACATATCGACATTTTGTACGTCACACAGCAATACTTTTTGATAAAAATATTCATAGATATCCATCTATCTTCGCCAATGCAAATAAGCGATAATTTTTAGTATCGAATTATTTGCTCTTAAGTACCGTCTTTCATCACGATATCATGAATTTATTGTGAATTAAGGAAACATATTCTTTATCTCAGAAATGATTCGTTCTACAACCTATATTAATAGGAACTTTTATTCTTAAAAATGGCCTTCTAATGAATGTTGAAGTCCTGTTAATATGTGAGACAATCTATATACGTATATGTGATATTAGTTATAGTTTTACATTTGTATTATTCCATTGTTCACATTTTAGAGTATGAAAAGTTTTGTTGTTAATGTTTTGCGATATGTAGAAATGTAGAACCAGGTATTTGCGTTTTTGGATGTTTATGTTATGAGATGTACAAGCAGCTAGACACTGCGACAGGCCATTTGGCTACAGCCAATTAGGGTGTAGTTGAATTGCGCGCGTAAAAAGTTAGTGTTTGAATAAGCTGAACGTATTTAGGGTTCTTGGTTATGTACACGTATTTAACCATATTGGAACGAAATAAACGTTTTTACTGAAGAAAAGTACATGTCTTCGTATATGTATTAATACATTTAATTTGTTTATTAACATTTCATAAAATAAAGTGTAGGCAGGTCTAATAGTAATTTTTTAATTCAATATGTACCCACCTTTATTTTCTTGATCGGACCAAGAAAATGCATTAATTAAATGAATATAAAATTGAGTAAATGACTCAAATATGTACAATAAACAACAAATAACTAAGTTGAGAAAGTAAATAATTATTTTACTGAAAATAAGTTAGTTATATACTTAATGTTTAACTAGAAAATATGAAATAAAAATACCTAGAAAGTAATTAAAGCAATAAAGTATTTTATCTATTTCCACATACCTGGAAAATTCCCTTGATATAGATATATGCTACTCATAGATTTTTTTACAAACATTTGCAACGGAATAAAATGAAAGTAATTTTTATTTATTATAAAAATTTATTAAACACATACTATTATAGGATAGGTACATTCGCATCACCGATCGCTGCTGTCAACTGTCAAAAGGCAACTACGTTTCCTATTGGCTATAGCCAAATGGCCTGTCGCAGGGTCTAGCGGCTAGTTGAGATGTTACATTATAGAGACTCTACCATATTATTAAAATATTTTATATTTATTAGAACCATTCATTTTTGCAGGAATTATGGAATAATAGAGAACTAGTGTGAACACAAACCATTTCGTATGTTTATTGTGATCATAATGACTCAATTCATACATGCACAGGATATATTAAAAGTTCTGTTTCTCTTCTTAAAACACACATATGTATAAAACTGGAACTTTGGTATTAACTTCATGGGGTTACCGTAGTGGTATGAAATAACTTACTTAGTTAAAGATAATTAAAGACTTATTCAAGTCTTATATTGTCCAAAATATAGGTTGAATCCGAACAAACGCCTGCATCATTAAGATGCCTTCTACAGTAGTGTCCTTTAACATGTACACTTCTCTGTGAATATTGCACCGTATTTTGAAAATGAACGTTCTACACCTAGAGATGTTATATTCGCATATGCATAATACTCCTGGAATGTAGAATTTCTATCACTTAGGCACCACTGGCGGTTCTTCTATAGGGTCATTTGGTCAATGACCTCCCACATACAAATAAAAAAAATAGAGCTATTCATTTTCTGAAGTTTACATATATATATATATATATATATATATATATATATATATATATATATATATATATATATATATATATATATAGTGGTGAGAGGTATGAAACTTCTCATATGGTCTGAATGCTACTATCCGACCGACATCCTAGATGTCATTGTGGCGGATAGCGACTTCGCATCACAGCAAGTACCGAGAGCGGCGACCCCTAGCCCAGGTGGACTAAACTAATGTTATTAAATATGATTTGAAGGAAACAACTACTCAGCGGGCAAATACCCCTACCTGCATTGAATTACACCTTCAAATCATGATAGATCGATAGCCAATGTCATTTGTCAATTCCTAACCAGACATAGATCGATTTCGAACTTATTTGTTCTCTTCAGTATGCCATAGGTTATGGAACAGACAAATGATAGTGGCCAACCTGCTAGTTATATACTAACTATGCTGAAGTGAATAGTGGTGAGAGGTATGAAACTTCTCATATAGTCTGAATGCTACTATCCGACCGACATCCTAGATGTCATTGTGGCGGATAGCGATTAATAACATTAGTTTAGTCCACCTGGGCTAGGGGTCGCCTCTCGGTACTTGCTGTGATGCAAGTCGCTATCCGCCACAATGACATCTAGGATGTCGGTCGGATAGTAGCATTCAGACCATATGAAGTTTCATACCTCTCACCACTATTCACTTCAGCATAGTTAGTATATAACTAGCAGGTTGGCCACTATCATTTATCTGTTCCATAACCTATGGCATACTGAAGAGAACAAATAAGTTCGAAATCGATCTATGTCTGGTTAGGAATTGACAAATGACATTGGCTATCGATCTATCATGATTTGAAGGTGTAATTCAATGCAGGTAGGGGTATTTGTCCGCTGAGTAGTTGTTTCCTTCAAATCATATTTAATAATATATATATATATATATATATATATATATATATATATATATATATATATATATATATATATATTTAAACTTCAGAAAATGAATAGCTCTATTTTTTATTTGTATGTGGGAGGTCATTGACCAAATGACCCTATAGAAGAACCACCGTTGTTAGGCACCACTTAATATTTTGTCGCATGGTCTTATTTGTTGGGGTAACTGTACAAAGATTTCTAAAATATTTATCATGCAAAAAAGGATTATACGGTCAATGTTTAACATACCATCCTTAAACTCATGCCGTCCTCATTTAAAAATAATAGAATAATGACTTTATTTTGTCTGTACATATATCAGTGTTTATGTCAAAAATATTGTTACGTATTTGCTATCCACACAAACACCTATACTCGTAGATTCGTTGATTGAAAGTCCAGGTAACACTTACTCACTACTTTATTTACTAATTAACAATTAATAACAATAGATGAATTACTGTCTTAACTATAATCACAGTTGAACACATAAGTCTCTTTCTTATTTCTTCTTTACTCGTTCACGTTCAACTTAAGATTAAGACTCGGCCCACCGTGCGTCTTATTTATACATCCATTCACCCGGTCTAGAGCACTCCAGAATATTCCCGGCCGTTCCCCATACAATTCCAGTCTCATCTAACCAGTCTACACAGTCCGGTGGCGTAACACTGCCCCCTCCTTAAGCCTGAACGTCCCGATCAGGCAATTCATTATTCCCTGCATACTTGGCTAGTCTGTCTATATGCACCACCTTCATAGATTTTGGATTTTGTTGAATTCTATATACAACGTCGTTTAATCTGGTGACGACAGTGTAAGGTCCTTCCCAAGGATAGTGAAGTTTCGGGGACCTGCCTTTCTTTCGTTGTGGGTTATATAGCCAAACCACCTGGTACCCTCCTGAATTAGCCTTAAGATCATAACGAGCCTTCATACGGTCACTTGCTATGGCAATTCGCTCAAAAGGAGCCCTGGCGTTATATTGCTTATTTCTTATTTGTGGTCCCATTCTTGCCGCGCAAACTTCACATTGGCGGCACCAAGCCTCCACATATTGACGACTGTTTACCCAGTAGAAACGTTCTCTTACTTTAGTCAAGGTTTTGTTGATGCTAAATGTCCGCCAGACGTTCCATTATGCACTTGCTGAAGTACATTTGCGACATGACACCTCGGGATTAACAATTTCAAAGTAACTTTCCTCCCATCTGAACTTTCCCACGCTCTCTTTAGCAGTCCATCCTCTACTATAAGGGAGTCCCATTGTGCCCATAGAGCCTTCAGCCCCACTGATTTATTTGAAATGTCCTTCCAATCGGGCCGGGTTCCTCTTTCTTTCCATTTCAGAACAGGACCAGTTTTCCTTATCGTTTAACTGCGCTTCTCTTAACGACTCTTTTGTCCAATAATCCGAAACATCAATCTTAACGGTTTTCATTATTTGTACCTTGCGCTGTTTTTCCTCACGGTGGCAAGGCATGCAGTTTTCCTGACACGGTATTTTGGAAAGGACATGTGCCACATTCTGCGAAGTACCAGCTCGCCAGTTTTCCTGCGGCTTCTTCACTACTGCGACCCCCTCAGGGCTGCGCTGACGACAGTTATTCTGAATATGGCCCACTCTGCCACACTCATAACAGCGCATGCCTCCTCTACTCTGTCTCCCACTACTTTGTTGTTGGCTTTGTCTCGGATCTTGAATGTTGAGCTCATGACAGTTCATCTTAATATGGCCCAATTTGCCACACTTATAACAACGGATGCCTCCATTCGGCCTCCCACTACTTTGTTGTTGGTCTTGTCTCTGCTGGAAGTTCGATTTTGTCAGTAGTTGGGTCATCATCTTGTGTAGATCAGATATCAGGTTTTGTGTTGTGTTGTCTGGCTTGTCTTCCTCCACACTCACAGCTCGTACTCTCTGATTTGATTGTGTAGTGTCCTTATAGGCAGCCTCAATCTCCAGTGCATGTCCTAAAGCCTCACTACCAGCTTATGCTTCGCCAACTCAAGAATTCGCCTAACTTCCTGGTCCCTTACTCCATCAATAAATGTACCAACTGCTAACTGTTGTTGAAATTCCATTGGTGCATCAGGATAAGCTAGATGGGCTAATCTTTTCTACCGCAGCGTCAAACTCCTGGAGGCTTTCTCCACCTCGTTGTCTGCGTGATTTGAGCTGAGTGTGGTATACTTGGGCGAGATGTTGATCGCCATATCTTAGTTCTAACGCTGCCTCCAAAATGCTAAAGTGTTGTTGCTGTGCGGCAGGAATTGTTTGGAGCAGGTCCAATGCTTGGCCCCTTAGTGCTAATATCAATGCTGTTGCTTTTTCCTCATCGTTCCAGTTATTTGAACGTGCAGCTGCCTCAAATTATCTCTTATAAGTTGACCATGAACTTTGACCGGCGAAGGAAGGTGGTTGTAACCTAGCACCAGACGACAGTACCAATTGGCCACTCTTCCCTTAATTGTTGCTTGAGCCGGGGCTACTTCTCCTTCAACAATACTGACTTTTCCCTCAACTTGACCGACTTTTTCTTTAACTTCACTGACCCTCCTTTAACTTCATTAACTTGTCCTTCGACTTCACAGACTTTCCCTGCGACTTCAGTGACTTTTCGATAACATCTTTAAATTTTTCAGTGAGGGAGAAAATGGCTTGCCTGCTGTTCATCTAGGCTTCTTTTGAGTCTTCTTTTTCCCTCGACTCGCCATTTTTCTTGATCTTCAAACATTTTTTCAATTCTTCCTGGCGTTCCTTTCTTTGCTCTTCCTTTTCTTCCTGTCGTCTTATTTCCAGGCCTTCGATCATTTTTGTCAAGTTTTCTATTTCTTTCTGACGTTTTCTCTCTTGATCTTCTTTGTCTTCCTGTCGTCTTCTTTCTTGATCTTCCATAATCTTCCTTTGTTCATCTTTCTCTTCCTGTCGCTTTCTTTCTTGATCTTCCATAATTTTCCTTTGTTCGTCTTTCTCTTCTTGTCGTAGTCTCTCTTGTTCTAGTTTTTCTTCCTGTCATCTTCTCTCTTGTTCGTCCATCCGTTGTAACAATGCTGCAAGCATATCCTGTGTTGCTTCTCCACCATACTTCTTGTTGTTGGCATTTTCACGAAATATCATTAATAACTCTTGTTTGGGTCTATAACACGTTTCCGTTAACACAGTTTACGTATCTCCTGTGGTTTCCAAATCGGATGTTCTAGAATTGTCAGTAAAAGTCACTTATAGTCTTGTTTTTAAGTCTACAACACGTTCATCAATACAATTCGTATCTCCTGTAGTTTCCAAATAGAATGTTCTAGAGATTTTTTCAGAAATTGCACTAGTAGTCCTTTTCTCAGTCTACAACACGTTATTACTAGCGGCACTCGCGTATTTGCAGCTATTTCTAAATCGATATTTCTAGAAACTTCTCCAATCCACTTTAAAGTCACTATTCAGTCCGAAATAGTCCTCAAACACTGTCCAGTAGCTTAATTCTCGTGTTACCACTAATTTCTGAGAAGAACACTGTAGAACCTTTTCGAATATTCCAGAATTCCTCTTCCAATCCAACTTCAGACACCAAATTGTTAGGTGTTTGCTATCCACACAAACACCTATCCTCGTAGATTCGTTGATTGAAAGTCAGGTAACACTTATTCACTACTTTATTTACTAATTAACAATTAATAACAATAGATTAATTAATGTCTTAACTATAATCACACTTGAACACTTATAAGAGCGTCTCTTTCTTATTTCTTCTTTACTGTTCACGTTCAACTTTAAGATTAAGTCTCGGCCCACCGTGCGTCTTATTTATACATCCATTCACCCGGTCTAAAGCACTCCAGAATATTCCCGGCCGTTCCCATACAATTCAGTCTCATCTAACCAGTATACAGTCAGTGGCGTAACAATATAAATAAGTTTCCCAAATGTAAGGATATCAATAATAGTTACTGTGTACACGGCAGGCTAATGATATTTACATTACTCATATAGACTCTCACAGGTTGATGAGAGATACTAATTACCCCCATTAAAATTTATAATCACCTTCCGAATAAATATCAAGCGTTCACAAGCTTCAATCAATTTAAATCATGGTTAAAAACTTTTTAATAGATCAGTCTCTTTACTGTTTAGGCGAATATTTTTAATTATAGATAATTAACGTAAAATGTATCTTTTCTGTATGCCTCATCCATCCTTATGTTATATTCGTTTGTTAAGGTTATACACTGTTTTATATTTTATTTTGCAGATATAAACCCTTGTATTGTTATTTATTTGATATGTAGGTACCTCACTTTGACATCAACATTATACGTGAAGTTTTTTTATATATATGTTTAATAGAATATTTATTTTATATTTGTGACATTATGCAAAATACTTGTAAAAATCTCTATGAAAATAAATTATTATTATTATTATTATAGCGTAGTTGCGCAAAAATCCGAATTTTTATTTAACTAAGACATTAATTTCGTTGTAGCTTGAACCAGGGGTATCTGTTAAATTTTGTAGTACCATAGTTACGTTATCAACATTTCTTCAAAAATGATTGGCTAAAGAGGCAGAACTATCTTGCAATTGATTAATAGCATTTGCTAATATACTGTAGTTCCCCTTTTTTTTCCATCTATCTGGCCGACTTGCCGGATTTTCAATCTGCTGTTGACTTCTCTTGATAACTTTGGATTCCTTAATTAAAATTAAAAATAAATTTAATTTCACTCAAATATTTATTCATTTTAAAATTAGTGAAAAAATTACTGCACAAACTTGCTAATTTTATTCTTTTTTAATTATAATTCGAACAACCATTATCAAGTTCTTATTTTAACAGAATATTGTTGCAAAAATTCGGACAACTATAACATTGTATTTGTTGTTAAGTTTAATTCATAACAAATGCTCAAAATGTTATTAATTTCTAAATAATAATATAACCTATTATCAAACTCCGTCTCACAATTTGATAAACCTCTCTTAGGATAGAGCAACAACCTGTGACAATCTTTGTCAAATTTCTTAGATGCTCTATAGTGAAGTTCTACTAAGCGACAAATTTGAGATAGCCCCACAAATAAAAGTCAAGTGGCGTTAAATCTGGAAGTCATGCTGGCCAGTTCTGAATCCCGTTCTGCCAATCCAATTACTGGGAAATGTATTATCCAACCAATCCTTAACTAGCAAAATACAATCTGGACACCCACCATCTTAGTAAGGCGAAGCATGTCTTCATCTAAGAAAAGATTACTAGCAGTATCAAATTGATTCTCCAATGATGGATTGTAAATTTTCTTCAATGAATAAATATTCCGAACCAATATACCAGTCCAAATGTAAATTTTCTGTAGTCCCTATCGTATGTCCTTCAATAAAAACAAGTTTTTCATATCTCCAATATTGACAATTGTGTCTATTGACTAAACCATTCAAAAAGAACTAGCAAAAACAAACATTTCTGTAACAGAATCTGACCCGTTATTCTTTTCTCGATCACCTTTTCACGGAAATGGATTCTTCTATCAAAATTGTCTATTATGGACTTGCATTTTACAGGATGAGTTTATGTGATTTTAGGACGGTCTCATGACTCATGAGAAATATCAAGTTAAGCAGACACCTGAGGTGTATTTATGCATACCGCAAACGGCTTGAAACATGTCTACTAAATTATGCTGATTGGTTGACTTAAATTTCCTGTTCTATGATTGGTTATGACCTAAACTGAGCCCAAAAATTCAGCTTGGCCGAAGGAACTTGTGGACAAAATTCCCTAACACTTCAATCTGAGCACCTTGCTTCAAGACCCTGGGCTAAGATTCCTTTTTTGTTTTCCACCGATCCACTTTCAGTATTAATTTTTGCAACTAATTGCAAAACATGTGTGTATCCCTTGTTAGTTGAGTTTTATTTTTATTGAAAATTGTAACAACTTGCACCACCATAGATTAAATTAATTCAACCCTTTCTGCTATACTATGCACATTTCACAAGAATCACAAATTATGATAAGAAAACATGTTTCAGGTCTATCAAAACTTGTAAGATTTCTTAAAATATTTTCTAATGATACTATTTTTGGACTCGTAAACTTTTTAGTATCAATTAATGACATTTGTTTTAAAATGAAAAAGCCGTTTTTATTAAGAAAAAAAATTTCTATCTGTTATTATAGGTTACCGGTTGTTTTTAAAATATATCTAACATTTAGAAGCTTTACAAAATGAAATTTTATGTTTAAGTTACAACTTGATAGCGATAACACCAACACCTATTATTGTTAAACTTGGTAATGAATTCTAAGAAAATAAAAAAACAAAATGAGCACGATTTTTGTAGTAAATTATAAAATTCAGACAATTCTTGTTAGGTTAGACAAAAAAAATTTGGTGAAATCAAGTTTAATTTTTTCGGAAGAGTAACATTTTGAAGGACTTTCATTCGAGATATTGCAATAGGTAGGGTGTCATATAATATTCTAGCATGAAGTGGCCTGGGAGTGAGGGGTTGCTCTTTTGGTAATATTCATATTACGGTAGGTACTCCTCCTCGATCCATTTAACATAAGTTAAATCGTTCTTTAATATCTTTCTCTCTGTTTCCAAGCGATTGGACTGACTTTTCAAATGACAACCAGTATACAGGGTGAGGCCATTTTTAGGGCAAAAACTTGGGAGTCAGTAGAAAGTGTTAAAATAGAAATTATTTATAAATTTTAATCAGATTGATATGGACCTATTTTGAGATACTGGACGTTAAAGTTTCACTATTTTTATTTAATATCTGAAGATATAAAAGAGGTATCCGTTTTTCAATTTGGCATTGGTCTTCCAAGTTAAACTCCATTAAACCCTGATAAAAAAATATAAATGAAGCTCA